>VYZW01054334.1:0-88910 GCA_013401315.1 Balaeniceps rex | reverse complement strand
CAGGTGTGTCAACTGCACCACTCAGCTCGGTGTCATCTGAAAATGTGCTGAGGGTGACCTCGATCTCACTGTCCATGTCATTGATGAAGATCTTAAACAGCACTGGTCCCAGTATGTCCCCCAGTATCCCTGAGGGACACCACTTGTCACCGGTCTCCATTTGGACATTGAGCCGTTGACCACTACCCTCTGGTTGCGACCATCCAACCAGTTCCTTATCCACTGAACAGTCCACCCATCAAATCCATATCTCTCCAATTTAGAGAGAAGGATGTTGTGGAGGACCGTGTCGAAAGCTTTACAGAAGTCCAGATAGATGACATCCATTGCTTAAAGAGTGGAAGAGTGCTAGTAAGCCCTGAGCAATCTAATGATTATACTAACAATTTAGCAGCGTGATGAAGTTACAGTGCCCAAGAGCAGGCCTTGAAATTGCCTAGTTTGCTAGTATGGAAAGATGGAAAGGAATAGGATTTGAGTTACTCAGTCCACTCCCAACAACTCCAGGTTGGGAAACTCTTCTTGACCAAGCACAGCGAAGCCTACTACTGCTTTCAGAGAAGCAAACCCTGGCTTGAAATGGAAGAGCATGCTTGAGAAGTCAGAAACAGAGCTCTAGGGAAAGAAGGAGCTCAGAAAATTAACTCTGCTGAGTAGGTTGCAACTTGCACCTGCAGAGCCTTACATGCCCCTTTGGATGAGCAGGATTTATCAATACCAGGAGGGCAACAGCTACAACACTGTTCCCAGCATCTCATTAACTTCCTCCACTTCTCTCTGGACAACCCTACTTTGCCATGGCAATATGGTTATATCCTGGGTGTCATGGTAGCAACGCACACCGTATGGATGGACACCATCTCCCTCACCATCCCGTGGCACCGACCTTCTCCCTGGTGCTCACTCTTGGAAGAAGAGGGGTGGGATGGGGCGAGTTATTCAGCTGGTGGCTTACCCTCCTGCCGTCTCCTCCGCAGGCTGTCCTGCTAAGTCTTGCAAGGGGCCATTATCCTTATGCACCAGAGGGTGTTTACAGTTTAAAAGCCCACTCCTTGGAAGGGAGGAAATGAGGACATGTGTAACTGCTCGGCTGGAAGGCTTTGCAGCGGAGGCTGCTTGAACGTACCCTTAAAATGAGGTTATGTAAGGCCAGATCTCAGCTGGAGCGAGCTGGCATCCACAGGGCTCTAGCAATTTACACCAGCTGCGGCTTTGGCCCGCTTTTTTAATTTTAATGAATTACTTTCATTCTAACAGATATAAAAGGAATATAAGATGCAGCGCTCAAGCAACAGGGGAGCATGAAAGTAAAAAGCTGTCTATTAAAAAAATCAAAATCAAACTTAGAGTTGCCATCACAATTAACACGCTCAATATCAACATTTGTTAGCGATTTTTTTTCTCTGTTATAATGTTGCAAGTTAGCGATAAGGATTCACAGATGAATAATTATTGTTCCTAGTTTGAGTATCGAAGTAGTAACTGTGGGGCCCCATCCAGGTGCCACTATACCACAGCTTCGTCTGGCTGCTGCCATGGCATCCAACTCCTCCAGAACAAGAGGCTGCATCCAAACCTTCTCTAGGGAGTGGTTCCTGGCCTGGGCTAATCCTCAAAGGGTGTGTAGGACTTATTTACACCACTACTAGTTGTGTTGGGCCAAAACTATGCTGGGAACCATTGTTAAACTGGGAAAGATCACTTGCCATCTCAAAAGTGAGAAAGGGCGCCTTAATTCTTCTCATAGGACTAAGCAAGCAGTGCACAAACCCTTCCTTTAATCCAGCATCCTCACAGGTCATCCCAACCACATACGACCAAATCTCTCATCATTTTGATGGCCTTCATCAGGGCCCTGATTTTCAGAATCAGGATTCTCAGAGTTTTCTGAAATCTTGCCACTTTTGGCATTTCTTCCTACGGTTTATACCTAAGAATGAATAAGATGCAACAAGAAGTGTGTTCATCAAGTGTTTCAGTCCTTCTGCCTTGCAGTTTCTGCCTTCTTCTGCCCGGTACGCATACTTCAGTGTACAACTACCCCTTATCTAGTTAATTGCTTCTGTCAGCTCCTATTAAACAATTAATAATCTTCATTCCATGCCTTGTCTTGCTTATTGGAGGAGAATGTTGCTGAACGCACTTAAAAAGCTTAAATGCGTGGCATGACATCATCCATGAGTTGTGTAGACTAGTAGGTCATCCATGAGTTGTGTAGACTAGTAGGTCACAGAGGACACTGTCTTTCTTTGGACACAGAGTTCATTATCATCTCGGTGCCGAACCTGGAACTCCAATATGAGACTTTATCCACCTCCTCGCTTATCACAACATCACTGTGATCCAGCATCAGGCTTAGGAGTCACTCACAACAAGATTACACAACAGTGATTTCATCAAGCTGAGAAAACTGGATTACTCGGCCTATACTAACATTTTTGTGTTAAACCGTACCGCAGTTTACTGCATCAATCCCTTTTCATGTTTTCTAGCACCCAGATGTTCCTGTTGGCTCATTATTTCCTTATCCCTGCTTGAAAACTTCTCTGTGAGCGAGATTCTCAAAAGCATTAGCATGACCCTCAAAGCCAAAGGGTCAAGTCAAGTCAAACTTTCTGAATACCCCTAATTCATAGGCATGATAGCCACCACTTCAGGGAAAATACTGGTCTTTATGTGAATTCAAAACCCTACTCTTTAAACGCATGTATTTGAGAGGGGATGATACTCGAACGTCCATTTATATCAGAAAGTCTTGCTTTTTGCGAAATACTATTTGCAACTGAAATATCTACTAGAAAGAGTGATAGTGCCAGTCTTCTGCTGTGCAGGAGAAACTGTAATAATTTCATATTCTAAGCCAGTTTAAGGCTGTTTTAAAGCACAGATGGCTTTACGATACACCAACCACGAAAGAGGCATCTGATTTATAACACGCACGTTGGGGAGGATCATAACATAGAGTGATAGAATAATTCAGGGTGGAAGGGACCTCTAGAGGTCTCTGGACCAAGCCTCTCCTCCAGGTGGGGATAACTTCGAAGTTAGAGAAGGTTGGTCATGGCCTTGTGCAGCTGAGTTCTGAAAATCTCTGAGGATGGAGACTCAACAACCTCTCTGGGCAACCTGTTCCAGCACTTAACCACAATNCTTCTCTGTGAGCGAGATTCTCAAAAGCATTAGCATGACCCTCAAAGCCAAAGGGTCAAGTCAAGTCAAACTTTCTGAATACCCCTAATTCATAGGCATGATAGCCACCACTTCAGGGAAAATACTGGTCTTTATGTGAATTCAAAACCCTACTCTTTAAACGCATGTATTTGAGAGGGGATGATACTCGAACGTCCATTTATATCAGAAAGTCTTGCTTTTTGCGAAATACTATTTGCAACTGAAATATCTACTAGAAAGAGTGATAGTGCCAGTCTTCTGCTGTGCAGGAGAAACTGTAATAATTTCATATTCTAAGCCAGTTTAAGGCTGTTTTAAAGCACAGATGGCTTTACGATACACCAACCACGAAAGAGGCATCTGATTTATAACACGCACGTTGGGGAGGATCATAACATAGAGTGATAGAATAATTCAGGGTGGAAGGGACCTCTAGAGGTCTCTGGACCAAGCCTCTCCTCCAGGTGGGGATAACTTCGAAGTTAGAGAAGGTTGGTCATGGCCTTGTGCAGCTGAGTTCTGAAAATCTCTGAGGATGGAGACTCAACAACCTCTCTGGGCAACCTGTTCCAGCACTTAACCACAATCATTGCAGAAATGATTTTCAGCCCAAGATCATTTTCACTATTTAAAGAAAGTCTACAAATCAAGCCCTCCTTGAAAAGAGTCAATTCCATCACATCGTTGGAGAGAGACAATAAAACCATGATGCTGCAGGATTTTTAGGATCCGATTCCCGCAGCTTTGATGTTTGCAGGCTGATTTAACTTGTGGCTGATAATTTGGGTGCTCTGATACACAAAACAGGGAGCTGTGAGTGATAATTTCTGAGTAATGTTCCCAGCTCCTCTGAAATTATTGCTTTGGTTGCAATGCCAGCCAAATGGGACATACACCTCTTCGCCTCCTCCGGGGCATCGTTCACGGTCTTTGTTCAATTCCCTTTTTTTCTGATGGTTTAAGCAGATATTTGGGACTGCGAGACCACATGGCAGAGCTGCAGGTGTGCGTTTCATCCTGCTGACAGATACTGGGGTCACAACCTCCAGCAGATGCATGGGGCAGAAAACTGGGGCAAGGGCATCACTGCGGCTAAAGCTCCAGAGGCCAAAAACACATGAGCTGCCCGTACCCGTGTTGCTCAATCTGGGGGATGTTTCTGGGATTCATCTTTGTGTCTTTTCTCCTTTCCTAGCTGCAGAGTATTTTTCCCTGACTCACGGACTGAAAGATCACAACCAGAAGAAGAGAAAAGAGGAAACGGCCTCAAGTTGCGCCAGGGGAGGTTTAGATTGGATATTAGGAAAAACTTCTCCACGGAGAGGGTTGTCAAGTATTGGAACAGGCTGCCCAGGGAAGTGGTGGAGTCCCCATCCCTGGAGGTATTTAAAAGCCAGGCAGACGAGGTGCTGAGGGACATGGTTTAGTAGTGGACAGGTATGGTTGGACTCGATGATCTTAAAGGTCTTTTCCAACCAAATGATTCTACGATTCTATGATAAGAAAGTGCTAGCCCTAAACAGCCCCAATTTCCGGCACTAATTTTCAAACTTTCCCAAATCTGGGCTGTTACTGAAATATCCATGCTTAGCCAGAGCCTGGCCAGCACTTCTTTATTTATAAAAATAGTCATGAATGTGTCATTGGCATATTCATTACAACCCCAACTTTGCAAGCAGCTCTGCCCAGCCAGCCTCTCCTTGCCTGTGTCCCTATGGGCTGCGGGGTTCCCCTGGATACCCAGGTTGCAGAATCCCTATTTCCAGATCTTTGCTCAGTAAATCAATACAGCATCAGAGAATAGCTTTGTAGTGGGAGCTACTACAGTTTCGACCCAGGCTCGTAGAAATCATGTTTATGTTTCTACTTGCCAATTATTTTGTGAGGGGTAGAGTCCTAAACCAGAAAAAAACCCCAAAGACCTCTTCAGCACCAGGGTATGAATGCCCTTTTTTGATTTTAATGTGGGAAGCATCTCCGTGCTGCATAAATGAGCGGGCAGGGTAGCCAGGGCTGCTAGAGAGGGTATCAAAGTGATGAGTGCTGCAGAGACATGCCACAGCATCTATCACATGTGGGATGGTCTCGCATCCTAGCACAGAGCCAAATGCCCTCTTTTATCACAGATTTCCCCCCAAATTACTTATGCATACTTAAGCCCCAGTCCCTTCCCTATTTTACACATACTTCTTTACTTAAAGTATACTCCGACACCTAGTGCTATCGCCTCCGGCAAAGCCTTCTGTTTTAAATCAAAGCTGTTAAATAGCTTTACACAGAAAGAAAGAAGTTGAACTCAGACTGAATTTTTGCTTCAAGTGTGTTTGAGCTAATAGGATTTATTGTCAGGGCTCTCCTTTTGGAAATAAAACTGGTCCCCATCCAGTTAGCCTTATAGGAACAGATGCAGCCGAAGGCCTTGAAAGTAAGCAGAGGTCTTTCGATTGACTTTTCTTGGCTCCAAGCAAGGGAAGTTTCAGGGAAAATCCAGAGAAATGCCTGAGGGCTCCCAAAATGTGAGTATTCAAGGGCACGATGCTACAGGGACACATGGGAACAGTCACCTTGCCCTTTCTGTAGGATGGGCCACATTGCAGTATTTAACCCGGATGGTCTTGAGAGGTGATTTGGCATCGCAGGGACTCACCAGAGCCACAGGATACCTCGGAAGAGGAGAACTTTGCATTGTTCTGGGAGGCCAGTCACAGACAGGGACGTATCTTCATCTCCTCACGGCTCTCTGGAAGTCTCCAAGATCCCTTGGTGGATGATGCAGAGGGGCAGAGGGGAAAGCAACGGCTCTAACTAGCAGTGAGTCCCCTGGAGATGGAGACATATTGTAGTCGCTTTCTTTTCTAAGGGTTTTCTACTTCTTGAGTGATTTAACAAACCAGTTTGGAGTAGCAGGTCCCAAGATCTGAACTGAGACAGCAGGTTGCCTGGGCTCTAAACCCTCAAAAACTGATGTGGAACCCAGAGCCAAAGAGGAACATGACTGGGAGCTGGTCCCCTCAATCAGAGGGAAGCATTTCTTATTCCCAGGCTCTGGCTGCTGGGGAAGGGGGGTCATGTCTCCTGCTGGGAGATCAGGGAACGGACATGGATTCCAGGATAGCATTCACTGAATTTACAGTATTTACTCTCTCCCTGGCCATCAAGGTCACTGATGCTGAAGCAGGACCTGAAATCACTAGAGAAGACTTTTCCACACAGCAAAGTCTCTCCTAACCCCCACGAACGACGGCTTTGTAGAGCTGAGGAGGCGGATGTTCCAGGATTTTTTAACAGCGTGCCAGAAAAACACCAGCCAGGAGCAGTTTAGGGGAAGAGGACCCTGCTTAGGAAAAGGGGGGCTGATTCTCAAGGACCTGGTGAGGCTGAAAAAAAAACCCCTGCCTGCTGCAGAGCTGCCAGGGTCAGAGCTGTAGGCTTGCTGCCGGCTGCAGCGTGCTCTCCCCGCCACTCGCATCCCCTTCCTGGCACACGCCGCTGCAGAGCAAAGCACCAGGGCTGCCCGGGGCCAGCAAATCCTCCGGGTGCTGCTCAGCAGCGATCGGGAACGCTGGGGTCCACCCCAGCCTTGCAAGGGACTGTCACAGACCTGGGACTGTACGTTCAGCAGCGTGTCCCTGGCCAGCCTGTGCCGCAGGGGTCAAAGGCATCCTTGGAGCAAGCTCCCGACGCGGCGGCTTTGCACGAGGGTTGAGGCTGTCGCCTTCGTTTTGCCGTCCATTTGAGAAGAAGGAGCTAAAAATTGGGTGAGCGCCTGTGAAATCCTGGAAGAATGGCCTCAGATCCCGGCTATTTTTAGTTTCACAGAAGCTGCGCATACATTAGCAAGGGCCTGCCTTCCTCTCTGAGAAATCACACGGAGTCCTCCCAGCCTGCCAGGAAAGAGTTTAACCCTTGTCGTCTCGCTGCAGTCGGCCCCATCCATCTGCACCTTGATATGGACACTGATGGGGACCAGAAAAGGGGGTAGAAAGGTCTTCATGGCCATTTTGGCTCTAGCCAGGTGGAGGAAGAATTGGGGGGTGTCTTTGCCCCATGGCCCTTATATCATATCTGGTGGGAGGAGCAGGGATCTTTGGTATCAGCTGGGGACTGGAAGGAAACTCCAGCACAGAAACGGCATCTGACTCCCATCACCATGTGGAAACAGCCACGCTACGGGCTGAGAGGGGCAAGAAGGAGTTCAGAGCGTTTGCAGGACCCAAGAGTTGATGCCTCAACTCCAATGACCTGTCACAATGGCCAAGCTGGATGCCATTCATGGACCGCGCCTTCAATGCACCCACCATGAGGTGCTTAATCTTAATCTGCAATCTTCTAGCCATGCAGTCTCCTGGGAAACACGACCTCATCACGACACAGGCTCCTCAGATGCTTGGCATTGCATCTCCTTCCTCCCACGGGCTGTGCTTCCACTGGTCCAGCCACATCACGCCAGGAAAACCATTGCTTGGACCCATAAAGGGCCCATAAATGGGATGAGGCCAGGGATAGGGCATGAGGTCACGAGCTCACTGAAACGCACGACGCCTTTCAACACGCTATTAACAGAAAATAATTGCAACCGTTCATTTCTGCGCCGCTTCCTTCACGAAAGGATGAAAAGCAACGCCTGCGCGAGGTGCACGCAGGCCATCTCTGCACTTCACACCCACAGCGCGTGCCAGCTCCGCTGCCCGTGCACTTTAACATTTTCCAGCTCTTTAATATTTATTACCTCTGCCGCTTCGTGTTACTCATCAGCTATTCCTGGCCAGAGGAAATGTACTGGCGGGTTCTGAAGCGTGTACGTACTCTGCTCTTTAAGGGGGCTAGAAGCACAACAGCAGCCTTGCGAACACGCGCATGCCGCACCGCATTTGGGCTTCAGAGTCTCCTGGGGCTTTTGAGGCATCGGGTACCAGAGAATCAAACAAGCCCAGCCATCCCCTCACAGTGGCTTTTCAAAGGCCACAAGGATGTAGTAAGCCATCAGGAGAGGAGGCGCAGCACTTTTGGAAGGTGTAGGAGCCCTCATCTCGGCGTCTTTGTGCTGATCCCTGCAGAAAACACCCCTTTCCCCCTCGGCACGCTTAGGAAGTCCACATGAGCATCCTTCCCTGCTTTACTTGCAGTTATTTTCCAAGTCTCCTCCCAGCCCCGTGACTAACCACCAGCCTGCCAGCAGCTTTGCCTCTCTGCAGTATTTCTGCTGGGGGCTGAGGGGCTCCCAGTAAGGATATAATACGACGAAGCAAGTCAAGCTACGCAGGAGCCTATGGGTGGCTGTACTCGCAGCCGTTTCATTTAATAGGTAACTCCTAATTAAGACTGACTCTAATAACATGACAGAGAGGACTACTTTCTAGTGGTCATGGTCAGGAGGAGAAACAGTCCAGGTACAGTATTACCCAGTATTACAGTAATTTTTCTTTTTTCCTCTTCTCCTACTAATTTAAAAGGAGCTTTCTGCTTGGAGCTTAGTAAAAGTGAAGCCACCTGACCACGTCCTTGCTCCACCACCCTCCGGGTACAGCTGAGTCTTCTCGTGCCGGCAGACAGTTTATCCAAGTGACACAAATGCGGTCACAGGAGCTTTCTACCAGTGAACGGCACCTGGGCTGCGAGGTACGGGATCCTGCAGCCCAGCCCCAGGGACTGATGCTCACGCACAGTTAGGTGCAGAAATGGAGGTTAAGTGACTGTCCCCTAGCTAGCGGGGGAAATCATTGTGGAGGTCGGTGTTTTTTTAATTTGGGAGGTCCTTGTCTGGATGGGCTCCTCTTCTCCTTTTGGAAGCGCAAGGTGCCTCGTACAAAAGAATATAAAGCCCTTTGGTTTTCACACACGTCCTTTCGACCTCCCGCTACTCAAAATGCTTCCCCAGCCCAATCGAATGCCTCCTGCATGCCTGATACAGCCAATGCAGCTGCCCTGCACCGCGCGGAGGATGTTTGCATTAACATTGACTATTGCAAATGCTTAGACGAGATATATCCCAGAAGCACCGATAAATTGCTGAACGCATTGATCTGGACGTGACTCAGGAGTCACCACTGAATAATCTCTTCAGGCACCTTCCTCTGGCTGAGCCCGGGCAGAGTTTCTGCTCTCATCAGCAAAGTAGTAGAGGTCTCTTCCATCTTGCACTTCTCCAGGGGAAGGCCAGCTTAAATGACACGTGGGGGCTATTGATTTCCATAATGAATGAATGGATTTTCCCCTCCTGCGCTCACCCCACCCCTCCCTCTCCTGTGGAATAATTCAGCGCCTCTGTCATTTACTGCCCAAATGCCTCTCCGAAGAGCAAACAAGCAACCTTTCCCTGCTGGCATTGCACGCTCTCTCCAAAGCCCTGGCCTTGGATCTTCTGTTTTCTCCTGCCTTCTCTGATCTTGCAGAGCGTTGCCTCCTGGAGGGAGGATTAACCTTGTGCAGCCAGGCAAGGATCCCAGGTGATGGAGAACATGGAAGTTTTCCTCCCAGGAAGGAAGGTTGGGTAAGCTCCGGCTGTGTGTCAGATGCTGCAGAATTGGCTGGGAAAGGTGGTGCAGCTGCCTGTTGGGATGGGCCTGGAAGAGATTCCTGCACTCCAGGGATCTGCTCTTGAAGAGGAGCAGAGCAGATGTTGCGGTCGTTGAGGAGCTGAAGGAAATGCAGCTGGGGGTTTTGCAGTTATGGGCTGAAGCAAAAAAATCGCTGGTGTACACTGGGGTCAGCTGAGAAGCAAAGGGATGTCCTCTTTTGGCTACAAGGAGTCTCCCTGCTAGCCCAAAATGTCCTTTCTCCCTGCCTCCCCCAGCTCCTCGCTAGGTGACCCCCTCCCACCGCCTGCTTCTTCTCCCCAGCCAGGTCTCCGTAGCTTATCTGAAGTGCCACAGCCCATCTCCTGCTTTTGAGACCCTGCTCTTCCCATCGCCCCACGTTCAAGTGACCTGTCCTCCCCGCGACCTGCTGCCCAGCTGCTGTTGGCCACGGCTTAGGGGAATTGCTCTGCAGCTAAGGGAGGTGCCAGCTACCTCTGCACGTGTTCAAAAGAGCCCTTTTGCAGGCGCAGTCCCCAGATGCAGCCTGATGCTGTCAGCCCTCCTGCCCCTACAAGTCCTGCCTTGCCCTTCACAGGAGTTAGGACCTCAAACATCACGAGACATGGCATATGTCACCTCCTCTATTTGCAGAGAAGATGTTGGAGAGACCTGCCATCAGCAACCAGTTTGAACAGGCTCTCAGAGATGTCCTGCCCGTAAACCTGAGATCGCAGAGCTCAGCACCCCACCTGCCACCTTAGAGAGCTGGGATTTGACATAACCCCTCCATTACAAACTCTGAATCTGACTCGGGTTGCTCTTTGCCTTCAAAGCTAAGCCCTGACTGGTTAAAAACTTGCAGCTGACTCTAAGCATCTCAGCCCAGGATGGAAGTCCCTCAAATCCTAGTCTAAAACTTCAGGTATTTGGAGTCCCCGAAGCAGGTAAGCTATGGCAGGCAGACACCGGAGGGCCCGTCCCACACCAGTGACAGGTCTAGGCCACCAAAAGGTTCATAATTTCCTCTTACACCCTCCCCTGCCTCCGACCCACCATCCCACTTATTGGCCCAGACACCCAACTAGGAACAGTCCCTGTGCCCTCTCCTGCCACCCAGGAGAGTGCCCAGGTGGGTTCAGACCCCTTCTTGTGGGTTCAAATCCCTTCTTGTGGGTTCAAATCCCTTCTTTGCTAGACGTGAAGGAAGGGCTTGACCTTGGCCATCAAACACCACAGGTGAACCCATTAACCACCCTGACCCAACTGAGGAGACAAAGCTCTCAGATTCCTGTGTTGGGGCTGCTGTGCAGGATATCTAACACTTAAACATCTCCTGAGACACAGCAGCGTGTCAGGAAGACTCTTGTCTGCCGTCTCAAAGGGTGGCCCGAAGAGGATAACGCCGAGGCTCGATTCCCTGCAGCCCGGAACACTTCCTCAGCCGCACAGTGTGGCCGGGTGCCAGCAGGCTGGGTTATGAGCATGCTCTCATGTGGACACCCCGTTGGAAAGAGGATGCTGCAGGCTTGTCTCCAGGCTGTGGGGAGAACTAAGCCTCCACCTTCTACCCCCCCGCCTGCACGCCCTGCCTCTTGAGGGGACAGCTGAAAGCAGGACACCGATCCTACACCTTTTAAGGAAGCTTTGTGAATGAAACCCTTTTCCCTTGCTTTCCTTACACAACCTTTTTCTGTTGGCTGTAAGGAATATTTTGTGTCAAACGTCTCCCTGTCTGATACCCCCAAGCCTCTGGGGTGGCCCTAGACGCAGTAGGAGTTTGCTCCAGTTGTTTGCAGCTTTTTGTTGAAGCTCAAGTTCATGTGTCTAAAAATCTTTTCTGGAGCCAGAGAAGCAGACCCAAGTCTCCTTGAATGGGATCTCCTTTCTTACTTCAGCTGTCCAAAAGTGGGAAAGCTAATTTAAACTCATCATCTTGGTTCCATCTTTTATCAACAGAGAGAGAGAGAGATTTCCAGAAAGCCATTCATCCCATCCCAAGATAAGTGTCTACAACACCTCCTACAGATTTCCTGTCTCCTTCCCTTGACTACAGAAGGGTCCAGAAAACTAGCTGAGATCTGATGGCTGATACCAGATGTCTCCCATCTCCTTGGCATCAATTTCCTATCAGATGCCTCTCACCTCCTTGCCGTCATTTTGATATGCCATTTTGAGGACTCACTTGTGCTGGATGCACATACTTCCCCATGGAAAAGACCTGGAGACTGGGGCAGTGCCACGGACCGTGCTAACAGGTAGGAAAGGATTTTCCTGTGGTAAGTAAAGTTCTCACTGAAATTGAATGCATTCCCATCTGACAGCTGGAGTAGGAGCTCCCAGAGCTGGCTGGGATATTTTTTGTTCCAGCCATCTCTTAATTTGGCCTTCTTTTCCCTCGTGGAGCAAATACACAGCCTTGGGAAGATGACACATACCATGAATAGCTCTCGTCTAGAATAGACCCTGTCTCATAGCTTCCATGTCCTTCCCCATCCAGAGGAGTCGTCTTACCTTCCAATGAAAGTCTCCTTGGAGGACAATCCCATGCATAATCCCCCAGCTGGCTTCTCCAAGGCATCCCTGAAGAAGCTGGAGACCAGGGGCAAGACTCATAGGCATCTGGGACCATTTCAGAGGGTATCAAAGATATCCACGCACTGCTGGCAGGTAGGACACAAAACCTGTGCCCTTCTAGACCCACATCTGGGGGTGCACTGGGACACCCACAGCATCTTGAATGGTGCTGGGTGCCCGGTTTGGACAACTGAACGGAGCTCCTGGGTCTCAGCCCAGAGGGGGAATCTCTACAACACCACCCACCAAGCCAGGCAGGCCAATTCCACCCTGCCACAGACAAGAAAGCAGGCTCTCCTCCTCCCCACGTTATTCATTTCTCCATCTACGCTTTGCCCATGGGGAGCCACCCAGTTTATTCGCCTCACGCCTGGAGATCTTGCCCTTCCCTGGCCCCTGCTGTCCACTGCATGCAATGGCTGGAAGAAACCCTCGCTGTGAGATTGACAGCAGAGTCTGCACATCCCTGCAAGCCACAACGACCGGGACCCTCTGTCCTTGCACACTCCAGGGCTGCTAGTCCTCCTGTCACCAGCTATGCCCTTTGACAAAGATGTCAACGTTCAGAGCTTAGAAAAGAGAAGCAGCATATAAAGGAGGTTTGGGAGCTCGCTCGGTAGGTTTGTAGGCAGCAGAGAGTGGTACATGGGCAGAATACATCTTTCCGAACGGCTTTGTTTATTAAGGCAGCAAACAGAGAAGGTTGGGAAGCACGAGGGAGCAGGGTAGCAGCCAGGCAGTAGAGCCAAGATGCAGTCCACAAAGCCTTCGCTCCAGTATTGGATCAGCCCCATGGGTAAGTGCAATCCCTTTCATTTTTTTTCTTAGGACTAGTGATCAGTTCTGTAGGAAGCCAAATCTAATTCATATTTATTCAACTCTTGCACCCCATTGACCCTACTTTAAAATTATTCATAAATAGATCCCGTTTTCCTTTGCCATTCAGCCAGTCCTTCTGGCCACTATTTTAGAGATGCTTTATTCTTGTCCCTGGCTGCAATGCAGAGTTGAGAGACCTGGGCACAGAACCCAGGAGTCCTGGCTCCTAGGTACCACTGTTATTTATATTACAGGAATGTTAAAAGGCTTCTGCTGGATCAGAGTTTTGGATCAGAGATCAGAGTTTGATTGTACTGAGTCTGGTTCATACACATAGTAAGAGACAGTTCTTGCCCTAAAGGTTTTACAATCTAAACTGACAAGGACAGAAACACAGCAAAGGAAAAGATGTGTTATTAACAGCAGGGGGCTGAGGCGTTGAGAGATGCAATAAATCGCCTGCGGTCACAGAGGGAGCTTGTGGAAGAGCCAAAACATGACCCTTGATTTCCCACCGATGCTGTCTTGTCTCAGCCATCAGGGAAGGCGCACGCCGGGAATCTGGGGCAGTTGGGAAGTTCACTGATGGTTCAGGTGAGGTCAAGACTGCTGCCAAAAAAACACAGCCCAGCACAAATGCATTCTTGCCCCTGCCCCATCCTTATTAGTGCATGACACATGCACTTTGAGCCAGCAGTGTGCGCTTGCAGCCCAGAAGGCCAACCCTGTCCTGGGCTTCATCCCCAGCAGCGTGGCCAGCAGGTCGAGGGAGGGGATTCTGCCCCTCTGCTCTGCTCTGGTGAGTCCTCACCGGTAGCCCTGCCTCCAGCTCTGGAGCCCTCAGCACAAGAAGGACATGGAGCTGTTGGAGCGGGTCCAGAGGAGGCCACAAAAATGCTCCGAGGGCTGGAGCCCCTCTGCTCCGAGGCCAGGCTGAGAGAGTTGGGGCTGTTCAGCCTGGAGAAGAGAAGGCTGCGGGGAGACCTTAGTGCGGCCTTGCAGTGCTGAAAGGGGCCTAGAGGAAAGGTGGGGACAGGCTTTTTAGCAAGGCCTGTGGTGACAGGACAAGGGGTGATGGGTTTAAACTAAAGGAGGGCAGATTTAGGCTGGATAGAAGGAAGAAATTGTTTACGCTGAGGGTGGTGAAGCCCTGGCACAGGTTGCCCAGAGAGGTGGTGGAAGCCCCATCCCTGGAAACATTCCAGGTCAGGTTGGAGGGGGCTGTGAGCAACCTGATCTGGTTAAAGATGTCCCTGCTCCCTGCAGGGGGGTTGGACTGGATGGCCTCTACAGGTCCCTTCCAACCCAAAGCATTCGAGGATTCATTCATTCTATCATTCTATGACCATGAGGGAGGAGAAAAGCCCCCTCTGATACCACCACCCCTGGTGTCAGCCCATGTCAATTGGCTTTGGTTCATCCAGACAGGTCGCCTCCAGACCCTGTTAGAGGGGTCAGGACTGAGGCTGATAAACCACTCCAGGTACTTCTATAGACTGGCAAGAAAGAAAAGTGAAGCTAAAATCACTTTTCCTTAGGGGAAACCTGCCTGAAAGGGTAGGTTTCAAGCGGCGCCTGCCTGAAAGAGTGACCCTCAGCAAGTTTGCTATGTCGGGCACAACACCGTGCTAAGACTCTGGTGAGACTTGTCGATCATTCCTGAGTCTTGCCAGGACATCTCAAAGCATGATGAGATTATCCCGCCTGTCTGTGTACACACACCCTACAACGCTCCATGTCTACACGTGTGTGAGAAAGCGCGTGAAGACAAATAAATTTACTCTGTCTACTTAAGCAGAGGCTGGTACTACTTTTTGGAGGTTTGGCCTCTGACATCAATTCCTTTTCCATTAGCCTACCAAAGACTTTGACTCTCAGGGATGGATTTGAACCATAGCAGTGATGCAAAGGAGATTTATAATGAAAAACCATTCAGTGGAACCCCCAAATCTGAAGAGCTTAAGATTAGGGATGGAAGGATTTGATTTTAGTTGATAAGCACTAGTAAATTTAGGTTCTTGCCTTGTCACATCCAGCCCTGTGTCTCACTTAGCTACTCGTTGTCAATCTGATCAGTTTTGGCCCCAAAATGACCCAGACTCTCTAACTGTCCACAAAACTGTAATGGTCAGATCTGCAGGGGAGAAAGAGGCAAGGAAGAAGCATGGTGGGGTTGAGATTTGGACTCTTCAGAAGTGACAAACACCAATAAAAATGGCAACCAATTATAAAATACTGGTTTTAGCAGTTAAAGCTGTTTTTTAACAAAAATAAATGTCTAGTCCTACTGAGACAACTTAGAATTTCCATTGCTGAGCCACACCGCATAGGAGGGGAAACAGAAACAGAGAAATACGTAGGACTGTACCCGTACCCCTCATGACTACGCCCCAGCATCCCTGGCCCACGCTATACATTTTGTGGTCATTACACTGGTTTCTATACTGAAGCCACAATCATCAGGGGTCCAGCCCTCAGAGAAGCGTAGCTAGAATGCAGGAAAGCAGGGTAATTTGCCCATAGTCATAGGCAGCAAAACCCGTATGTCTGAGATCACCCTGCCTCCACTCGGTCATAGCTTCGTCCCGTTGTGTAACTGCTTTTCTTACCTCGCTACCCTAGAACCCATGCTGGATTAGAAATGGTTATGGTATCAATAAATAGCTTACTGCTGTGGGTGCTCTCAACATCTGCGTGTAAGCCTTCGTACGCAGCCACGGCAACGGGGAATTCAAATGATCTGTCTCATTTCATCTTCTCCTTGCAGCACGCCGTCGCGGGAGCAAACATTCCCATGAATTATTTGTGTCAAATCATAGAGTCCCCGCGTGCTCCCGAGTGCAAATAAGCACTTTCCTTACACGATGTTTACGGAGCAGAAGCATTAGGTGAGGAACGAGCAGTTTTAGGACTCGTGTCATTTATTGGGACAAGAAAAGGAATTGTTTTTTACACTGAGCTTTGTTCCAGTCTCTAGGGCCTCGTATATAGTAATTAACTAAACATTTCAGGGTCTTTCTCTTGCCCTGAGGCCAACAGGCAGAATCTGGCTGCATCCATGCTATTGAACCCTCTGAGCCTTCAACCCAGGGTGGGCACATCCAGCGCCTGCGGGAGATGGGATGAGCAGCGGGGCTCCAGACAGCAGGGCAGCGACGCCGAAGCTGCAACCACGCAGTGTGCTCTCATAAACCAGGGAGGATAGGATGTAATAACGCCTTATGTCGATTTATTGTAAACATTTAATATCGTCAGTCTTCCCCCATGGGAAAGCATCTCTGACTCTGTGAGCTTAAGCCAGTCTGAGATAGCTGTTGCCCCTACAAAGCCTCAGTCTTGCACAGGATCCTGTCCCAGGGCACCGACAGCCTGCTCATTCCTGGACAGACCCCTGAAAAGGCGTAAAGCCTTCAGGACAGGACTCCACAATTCATTACTATGGCCTCAGGAGGGTCCTTGGCTCTAATTTTCTTCACAACATGGACCGCTTATTTGTGCATCCCACTCCCGATGCATCCCAGCACCGAAAAACATCACCCTGGCTCAAGCAGACTTTGTGTCTGAGCTAGAGCCCTTGCAAGGCTCTGCAATCTGCCCCCCTCCCTCTCCCTTGGCTTCAGCCACCCTCGGTGAAAGTTAATTTAGGATGCCAACCTTCAAGTGAAAAATGGTGGTCATTTGGGAAGCACCAGACTGAGGGCAGCTGCCCATGCACAGAGGCGGTCGCAAGGAGGGGACAATCCTTGCTTCTAGGAATATCAAGGACAAGTCCCCAGGAGGCAAAGTCACAGAATCACAGAATCACAGAATCACAGAATCATTTGGTTGGAAAAGACCTTTAAGATCATCGAGTCCAACCGTACCTGTCCACTACTAAACCATGTCCCTAAGCACCTCGTCTGCCCGACTTTTAAATACCTCCAGGGATGGGGACTCCACCACTGCCCTGGGCAGCCGGGCCCAATATTTGACAACCCTCTCCATAAAGAAGTTTTTCCTAATATCCAATCTAAACCTCCCCTGGCACAACTTGAGGTCGTTGCCTCTCGTCCTATCACTTGTTACTTGGGAGAAGAGACCGACCCCCACCTCCCTGCACCCTCCTGTCAGGACGTTGTAGAGGGCGAGAAGGTCTCCCCTCAGCCTCCTCTTCTCCAGGCTGAACAACCCCAGGTCCCTCAGCTGCTCCTCACAGCACTTGTGCTCCAGACCCTTCCCCAGCTTCGTTGCCCTTCTCTGGTCATGCTCCAGCACCTCCATGGCCTTCTTGGAGTGAGGGGCCCAAAACTGAACACAGTAAAGTCATGCCTGAAGCTCCCGCTGTTACACTGACCAAAGTCAGAGATCTTGGTGATTGCCACGGCACCGTCCCCACCAGCGTCATTCCAATAAAACAAAAAGCAATCCAAGTTATGGTAACACAGCTTTTCTGCATGGACTGGGTTGCCCTCAATCAAGCTGTGTTATGAGCATGTTCCCTAATGACAGGACTCCACCATAATGGTGTCACCAAAGCCTGGCAATGCCACTCAAGAGCCCGTGATCTTAAATAACGTATTTTCCTTCACAGCTGTGAAAACTGCAGTGCCTTCACCCATTCTGTTGAATAATGGGAGTGTTTCTGCAAGCTTGCCATGGTAATTTAAAATCAATTTTACTTTTGTATCCCATTATAACTTTTGCTATAGGAAATTAACGCTTTAGTAAATCATAGGATGTCTGCAAAAACAACAAAGCGCATTAAATGGTAGTACTGCAAGGTTTGGTTGGTTTGCGATGAAAAAAACAATGGGTATAGGTATTATAATTTAAAGATGTACTTTTGTAGCACATCAGCTATGAGAAACACGGGGAAGGTAGGTGAATCTGGAACGGACCATGACATCTGCTTAGGGATGGACAGGAACGTGCCCAGCCATTTATGAACAAAAAGTACCCTTTGAGGTACCGTCTTGAATTCATGGGGTATTGTAGAAAATGATTGTACGACTGGGACTTTTCACACCTTAGCTACCACTTTTAATAACTTTCATTTGATGTTCTGTAGGAAGAGTACGGCTATATCCATGCCAGAAAACTCAGCAGCGCGTGGGAATGTGGAAAAGGGCTGAAGGCTGACTGTCCACGCCTAAATTGTTAGCATGGTCCTGGCACAGCTTCCCGCTAGGAGAATTAGCCTTCTCCCAGACAATTCCCAGGCACGGATGAGGAATGAGCCAAAGCCAGGGACCATTTGCAGTAACACGTCGGGGGTGCTGCCACATCATTTTGGTGGCTAAAGAGATTTGATCGTGTGAATGCGAGCAGACCATGCAGGTCAGTCTCAAGCTCAGACAATAGTCACTGGCACTGATTACTTCCACGGTTTAAACATAGCCACAAAATTTGGGCTTTGGGTCCCATGTTTTACCTATTTTTCACTTGAAAGCCAACAGCCAGCTCCTTTTTAAAAGGTGTGAGGTTTATCATAAGGAAACTCCACGGATGGCTCTAAAAGACCTTTCCCCCATAAAAGCACATAGAGGATGGAAGCATATCTTTGGGTTGAAAATCAACTTCTCTTTCAATCTTCCGGGTGGTTATATGATAAGGTGATCAGAGACTGTGGAAAGATGGTATTGTGCCCACCTAGATGGATTTAAAAACCTCACTAAAATCACTGTGGTGTTCTTTCTACTCAATAGAGGTCTAGTGAAGCAACGCACATAACTTTATTTTTTCAGTTCACTGGTGGAATCAAAGAAGAAACTAAAAGAGAGGTGATGCTGGAGGCAGCGGTGAGAGCAGATCCTCACGGGGTAGCCCATGTGGGTAAGGGCTGGAGTTCAGATCCTTGCTCAAAAATCAGATTGATGTGGCAGGGGTGGACACAAGCCTGGTGGGAGCATGAGCAGATCTGAGCTTGTCCCCAAAGGAGATTGTGCCCAGCTTGCACGTGTGGGTCAGGTAATGGGGCTCTTGGAGGACAGGTGCCACCTGCACTCACATACCCTTTGGAGCAGCCAGAATGGCCAAAGCATCACCCTGCTGTGTGCACGATGGTTGCCAGCCCCATAACCAGTGCTGTGGAGGGGGTGCTAATGGGTGGAGGTGATAAATAAAGTTTACTTCACCCTGTCGCCCTGCAAGTCATGTTGGATATGATCTGAACCCAGGTCTTCTGCTGGCTGTCAGGTTGGCTTCACCAACTGACTACAAGGTATGGTGGAGGACCCTATTTATCCTCCTGCATTTGGGGAATGATGCTCAAATCCTCTGGCGATGCAGGCATGAAAGCCAGAACTGCATCTTCCATGGCAAATCAACTGCTCCAACGGTCCCGGACTTATGGGGCTGGTTTTCTCCCTGTTTTCCCACCGGTGAGCAGAAATTGCAGAATGTATCGGTTACCTCCGCTCCTTTCCATGACCATCACTTCAATAAAAACATGCTAAAAAGAAGAAGAAGAAAAAAAAATTCACCTGTCTCTGAGTTCCCCCATTTAAATTGCTACAGCCACTCAAAAGCGAGGTGTTTCATGCTGTCCAAACCTCCAGATTACCCAGCCCAGCTCTTTAAATGCACAGGACAGAAGGAAAAAAAAAAAAAAGGCATTCAGCTGGGCCTTCATCTCCTCTCCTGATGATGCCTGCTTTCAGCCCTTGCTGTCAGCAGTCCCCTCCTACCATCAGAGGAATCAAAGGTGAAACCGGCTCCGACATGACAAATAACAAAAGCGCCGGCTCCTTGCTCCCGAGCCGCGAGTCATTAGGAAGTTCCTGCCTCTCTCCCAGTTGCGCGTTAATGAGCGGAGGGAGAGCCGGGGATGGTTTTGCTCTGTGTTTGAGAGCCAGCTCGGGAGATGAAACCTGCCGTTCTGTGGCTTTCACAGGAAAAACGCTCCCCTCCCAGGCTCTAAAAAAAATTCATCAAAACTGGTGTGCGCAGGTGGGCGCAGCCTGATCCAAAGGATGGAGGGGGGCTGGGGAGGGATGGCTGCTGCAGAGCCGGGTTGCAGAAAGCCTCTCTGATCGGCCCATGTGTCGCCCCTCGTTTTCTTGGAGGCATTCCATGGGTGGGGGTGTGTATTTTAAAGTGCACGATGACTTTGGGATTAATGCCAAGGGTGCACAGTGAATGAACAAGCCGGGGCGGACGCTTAGCATAGACTTAACCGGAACCTCCTCAATGGTATGGAGACCCTGGATGGGACAGGGGATCTGGTTTGCCTTCCTCAGCTTGGAAGCATTTGTGAAACGGGGGCAAGAAGGTAAAATTGTGACAGATGGGACAGAAAGGCCATGTCTACACCTGCAAAACTGCCTTCTACCTCTTGGTCCCCCCTCTTCCCGGTACATGCTAGGGTATGAGAGACGCACCCCATCCCCGTACGGACATGCTTAGCTACTTCAGGAGGTGGGATATGGGGCCAAAGACCATCTTGGACCCAAAATAAAACCCTTCCCATGAAAGCTTTCCCACCAGCAGTGTTTTCCCACCCAAAACAGTCGCTTTTGACAAACGGGCATCTTCCTTCAGGGGAGAGTAAGCAGCTTCACTGTAAAACGCCTTGTTTGTCTTAACGAGTCTTTTGCCCAGATGCAGACGTTCAGGGACCCCCACCCCTGCCACGTCAGTTGGTGAAAGCACAACTATATGCTAAGAGGTCTGGGCTTTATAAAGTCTCTTGGGAGCTAGCAGGGTGCCTCGTAGGCTGCCCAGCGTACAGTAAGTCCCGGGGGGATTACTCATGCGATGCCACACCACTACGAAGTTGCATGGGCAGGCACGTGGAGGAGGAATTAGAGTAAAAAATAAAACCTTCCTTGCCCCATCATCCATCATCCCAAATCAGCGAGAGGCTGCCTGTGCCTGGGGTGCGACGTCCAAGACAATCACGGCTGACAGTGCCTTCGAGGGATGCTGTCAAAGAGTTTTAGGCTCACCATTCGGTGAGGGAAAGATTTCGTGACCGACTTCATGGGAATGAGCCCCTTTGCAGACATGCTGGGAGCACAACCTGTAGCTGGTGTGGCTTAACCTCTGGTTCCCACAGCCTGACACTGCTGCAGGATGGTACCACCACCCTTGAAGGTGAGGGTTGGGTCAAAGAGGCAGTAGGAGAGGTGGGGTGAGGAGTCAGGCAAGGATGAGGAGGTTTATGTTTAAGCTTTTGTTAGGTGGATGGTGGCAACGCTGCAGCGCAGCCAGCCCTGGTGGGATGGGGCGATGCCCTTGGCTTCTCCTTCTGGTCCATGTTTTTCTAGCGGTTTGGGTACTGCAGGTCACCAGCTCGACACGAGACGTTGGCAGCGCCTTGGGGTTTGTGGTGAACGGATGTGCAGTGCGTGCTCAGGGCATCAGGTTATTCGTGTCTCCAACATCAGATGTCTGATGTCAACCGGGCTTCCCCTGCAGCCGAGGAAGAGCAAGGGGCAACTGCAGAGGGTGACTCATCTCACGAAACCAGCCTCCTGACTGAGTCATCCTCCGGAGGAACCTCTCTCCCGGACGGAGAGCGGGAGGATGAGGTGGTACACAACACTCACAAGCAGAGGAGCAGGAATGGCTGTCAGTGCTTCCGATGGCTGCAGGGGATGGGGGCCCTTCCAGGTGGCAGTCAGGGACCCACTACCCCCACGTCCATCCGCGCTGGTAACGCGCGGTGCCCTTTATATTCCACAGGAACAAAAAGCTGTGGTTTTTTACAGAGAGAGCCATCTGACGTGTTTCAGAGCTCTGCTTTAGGCTGAGATGAATTATGAGTTCAATTATATACCTCATTTGGAAGTATCTCCATTGCCAAAGTACCAAGTCAGGTGAGGTGAATCCCATCCTTCTGGTCCAACCATTCTCCTATTTAGAAATCATCTACATATTCACCATCATCTGACACTAGACCGTTGCCCCACTTTCATCTTTCCTGGGATTTTGCCCACAAGTCTCTTTATGTAATGACTCTGGAATGAATTTTTAAACAGTTTTGATTTTTTTTTTTTAATTTATGAGCACCACACAGGACTACGTATTCCACAGGAAAATATATAATGAATAATTAAACCACATACGCATAGACATACCCTTAAACATAGATATAGGTTCATATACATGTACAAACCTACATGCATACCTACGTATGGCTTATTTATTCATCATAAGTGTATATACATGTATATATATACATAGAGCTATATGGCCTAAATAAATAAATGAATAAAAACCTGATTGATGACCTATATATTTATATGAATAAACAATATATGTGTTTATATATCATATATATGACCATACACATGATTTATTTATTCATTTATACACCTATACAAACAGTCTCCTGCTGGTGGAGTAGGTCGAACCAGCAATTGCTGTCTGATGTAAATATGGGAAATCAGCTTTGAGGTCAAGCAGGAATAAATAAATGAGCATTTTGAAGATTTTGTGTAAAAGACCTTCGGAATCATTTGGGAAAGCTCTTTTTAGAAACCTAGGAAATGTGACTTCTTGGCAAAATTGTTCTTCCTGGTTGTATTTCACTTTTTAAACTTCATATTGAGTGTATGGCATCCATAGTGCTGGGCGGGATGACCCATTACTGTGTAATGTATTATCATGGCAAAAAGCTATTTCAAAGTAAAATAAAATAAAATAAAATAAAATAAAATAACATAAAATAACATAAAATAACATAAAATAACATGAAATAAAATAAAAGGCAGCTGTAACTTAATACAGATTGAATCAGTCTTTGGAAAGGCACAGGATCTCTCACTGGTGATCCAAGGAAGCAGCTAGGTCTTGGTACCCCTTGTTGCAGCTAAAGATAAGGAGAAAAGTTGCTTTATTGGGTTTCTGCTCCACATGGAGGCATCTAGAGACTGTTGCCAAGTTCTCGCTGTCCTTCCTCCATCCCCACACTCCGAGGCGTTACATGAGCTGAACTTTGCTCACCATCTGGCACCTCTTTCAGTCTTTCCACGACTCGCCTGCCTTTCTCTGGTTTCCCTCCTGAGCTGCAGACGGCGGGTCTGGACAGAGTATCTCCGGAGCCACCGCAGCACCGCTGGCAGCAGAGATCATATCGCTGCTCCTGGCTGCTCGGGATGGATGGAGGAGCCTGTCCTGCCACAGCCGTGAGATGGGGACCGGCGCTCATCTGCCCCATCCCTGCATCTCTGAGCTGCATCCCCATCAACACAAATCCCATCTCCCCGTCTTTGTCCTAGAGGTGTGACTTTATATTTGATCTACAAATGACTGTGGAAATGACTCATTTGATTATATACATACGCACACGCATCCCAGCCCAATATATATAATGGAATCTCTTTCATATTAATTCATGAATCAAATCTAAGCTCAGACGCGGATCTGACAACCTCGGTGGTTGCAGAGACATTCGCCTCCTGCTGCCCCTGCCCTGGGATTTAGTTCAGCTTTTGATAAACTCAAGGGTAGCTGGCCAGAGGGGCTAATTTATTAATGTTTGGTAAGGGGGGAAAGCAGACACAGAGCACAGCCCCGGACCGAGCGCAAGCCAGGGCAAAAGGGAACAGCTCTCCACCATGGCGAAGGATGGACGTGCCACCCAGGACAGCCGGGGGATGATGCTATGAGAAGAGGTGAGCATCTCGCTGCGGAGGAAAGAGAAACAGCCAGGATACAGCCCTTTGCCTCGCCTGGAAAATCACTAAAGCAAGCAATAGTAATTGGAGAGCTACTTGTAAGCTGGGCATCTTCTCCCCTGCTAAAAGCTTTGCCAATAGCACCGAAGGAGCGGCTTGTGATAAATATATATATATATATTAAAAGTATCTGCTCTGACAAGCATGAAGCTGGACAGCAGAGAGGGAGGGGAGGAGGTAAGGCGGGGAGGAATCATAAATCAAAATGTTTTGCTGCTTCTACTTAAATCCAACTGTTTGTAACAAAACCACGCCAGATCAATGGGAAGATACGGGGACAAGAAGCTGCTGCCGCCTGATGGCCGCGGTGGCCAACCACTCCCTCCATAAAGCTGAGCCTCACGCAGGAATACGGTGGCCTCGGTGTCTTTACGCTGTGTTTTCAGCTTCAGAAAAACCTCCAACCATCTGTGCCAGCCAGAGGAAGAGGGAGAAGGCAGAGCAATCGCAGCTAGGCAGAGCGGAGAGGGGGAAAAGCGTTGCAGGCTGTAAAGGGAGGGCTGGAAACCTTCTCACCGCATCGCGTCCTCTCCAGCCAGACGGCTGCAATGTGCCTCTGCCAGCCCTGCAGCCACCGGCGGCTTGTGCAACCGGCACAGCCCGGGAATGGGTCAAAAGAGCAAAATCAGATAAAAGGGAGGACTGAGAAAGGAAGAAAGCAAACATGAATTCATGCTACTGCTTCACTGTCCGGGATGCTGCGTGCTGTGTGTTTGTGGTCCCCACGCGTCTCTATGAGGATGTAGCAGAACTAGGAAAGGTTCAGAGAAGGGTGGTGAAGGTGATCAGAGGGATGGAGCAGTTTCTGTATGAAAAGCTGTCACAGAGACCAAGACTCTTCACTCCAGAAAAGGGACAAATGATGTGATAGAAGACAAACAGCTCTAAAATCATGAGTGCCCTGCATTGAAAGATTTTCCTAGCGAGAGCTAGGAGCACCATATGAACTGGTTAGGTGACAGTTCAAACCTAGCAAAAGGAAGGCTCTTTTTTTTTTTTTCTATACAGCACAGTTAAGCTGGGCAACTCCTTCTCACGCTGCCAAGCATTTAGAAAAAAAACAATAGACAAATTCAACCACTGAGGAAAACTCTGTTGTTAAATTGACAGCACCACATCTAGCTCAGGGAGGCCCTTCAGGAGCATCCTGGGATGCAGCATTGTGTGTTTGCCTTGTTCTTTCACCATCCTGCTGTTCCTCAACCTGCGCCTGATGGACTTGAAAGCTGCCTGGCCCAGCACAACTGCTATCTTTTTTCAATGCCAAGCCTGGCTCATTTCAAGTTTCTCAGCAAATTCCACCCAAAAGTTGAGGTAGCATCTGCAGGGCAGCCTCTGCTGAGCCTGCCGCTTGTGATTGCACCAAAGGTACCCAATATACTGAAATCTGGGGCAGGGATGGCTTTGTCCTGGCTTTCCCAAGGCTCCCTCAAAAGCTGCCCCAGTTGAAGCACTTGAGCTCAACTGGCCCCCTCCAATCCGGGGGCTCAACTTGAACTCAACAGAGCTGCTCAGGGAGAAGCTGTGGGGGCTGAACTGTGATTTGACCCTGTCCCATCTTCTGGTTGCAAATATCAACACACACTCATTGCATGTTGGGGCCACGTGATGGGAGGAAGGTGGTCGGGGGCATCAAAGCCATCTACTATGGTGCCTTCAGCAGGGAGTGGTGCGGCTGGTCCAAGATCTTCTAAACAACCTACAACTCTTTCCAGTTTCTTGACCTTTGCTCCCCGCCTTGTGCCCTGGCTACTGAATGGATTAGGGGGTCTTTATCGGGGACTAATGTTTTTCTAGCGATCATATTGATTGCGAGTAGAAATCTGCTGGCCTGTTGGAAAGAAAGAAGGAGGAGGTAAAAGAGCAAGCTCTGGAGAACACACACTCAGGTTACTACTACTCTTCAGTCACCAGACAAAATAAACACTGTGAAATTTCCACAGGTTGAAGTGCTGTGTTAGTGTTAAATATGACTGTGAAGTGGGCAAAGTGAAAGTGACAATTAAATACTTAATAAATGAGTGTTTGGGTTTTTTTTTTTTTTCTTCACGGATGCACAGAGTGGGAGGTGGCACAACAGGTCAGTAATGAGCTGCTGGAGTGATTGCCCTTAGCACCTGGGGTAGGGAATTTCATAGAATCATAGAATCATAGAATGCTTTGGGTTGGAAGGGACCTGTAGAGGCCATCCAGTCCAACCCCCTGCAGTGAGCAGGGACATCTTTAACCAGATCAGGTTGCTCACAGCCCCCTCCAACCTGACCTGGAATGTTTCCAGGGATGGGGCCTCCACCACCTCTCTGGGCAACCTGTGCCAGTGCTTCACCACCCTCAGTGTAAACAATTTCTTCCTTCTATCCAGCCTAAATCTCCCCTCCTTTAGTTTAAAACCATTACCAACCTCCTTTAGTTTAAAACCAAAACCAATTTGACTTTGAGAACATCATCAGATCCCTGTCTTGTGTTTTGGCTTCCAGAAAGCTATCCAGGTTTGACTTATCCATGCCAATAATGGGGGGAAAAAAAAAAAAATCATGGTCCCTGTTGGTGATCTGTTCCCATTACTACCTACCCACGCTGTTCAAAGATGTGAAACGTGTTTCAAGTTGGAATTTGACTGACATCCCTTCCCAAACATGGGAGCTCACTAGGCGATTTTATCTCCTACAGCAGATACTGCCTTTCTGAGTGTGAGTAAATAATGGTGCCCATTCAAGAAGTGGCTGTGCTTTTAGAAATCAAAAGTTCACCCACCGGGGCTATTCTGACTCGGGAGACAGGAGCCATGGGAACCATTGTTAGCGTTTCGCAGTAGAGTGGGTTGATATTTTTTAATCAACATTTGCATGCTTTAACTTCACTTCTATTTTATTTTTATCCATCTCCTTTCTCCTCGCATTTTCAGAGGACAAAAGGAAAGAAAGAAAGAGAACTTTTTAATTAAACTTTTGAAGAAAGCTAGAGTACAAAGCTGTTCTTTAAATTACAGGAGATAAATCACTGCAAACATTTCGAAGAGCCCTGCCTATCCTCCCGTCTTTGGCTCACTGTGTCAGTGCGATCACACCTCAGAAGTGACCTGGGGTCCAAGTTTGGCTCCAGATTGGAGGGGGCCACCAGATTAACTTAGCTGTCACTACCTGCTTATCAGGCTAAGGAACCAAGCCAAGGCAACACGATGCTGGACACATCTTGGGTACCCCTGGCAACCGACAAGCGTGCCACAACCATCCCATCCTGATGAGCCATGCAGGAGATGCAGCGGATCCTACGTTTGGGCCCAAGATCTTCTGGACAGACAGATTACATCTGTGTGAGTAAATCAAGGTCTTAAGACTGACACTTTTTCAGCTGAACTTCTTTAGGATGGTTCTTGCTATACTTTTTGCCCGTTCTTTTACAAATTTTTGGCAAGCTTCAGGAACTAAGATGGGCAGGGACATCAGTCCCGACATGGCCACTCTGTTTTGGAGGGTAAGAGAGTTTAATAAAATGGATGTGGCCAAAAGGGTCTGGTTTATTTATCAAGTATATATGTAGCCAGAATTTCCTGATCTGCAGCTCCACGTGGCTGGCTTTCTTCTAGGAAATATTTTCCTACAGTGACTGGTAGAAATTTGGACTGTAAGAGGAACCAGGAATAGGACACACCTCTCAACTACTAAAATTACTAAAAGTTTTGGGTCTGATCCACATTTTTCAAAGGAAAATTCAACTTTTTCAGAGGAAAAAGCTTAAAACCCCACAGGATTACAGAAATGTCATGATGTTTTTTCCTAGGAGCTGTGATTCAGATACTCCATATTTTCAGTCTCATTAGGAGAAGGTTTCTGGGCAGACTCGCATTTCCAGGGTGTACCAGCCTTCTTCCCTGTGTATGTGACATTATGGAGATAAAACCCAGTGTCCTTTCATGAAGAAGACATGGAGACACCTCGCACGTGCTTCTGCTCCTGGGCCACCCAGACTTCATTGGCTCTGTCATTGTGCATCCAGAAGCAACCGCCAGGATGGTTGTTTTGGAGCTGACTGAAACCCTCGTGGGTAAAATGCTGGCACTGACGTGGCTCTTTGTGCAAGCAGACGGAACAGAGGCCATGGTCTATCCCTAAACACAACCCCACACTGTAGTCAAAGCTGGGGGGGAAGGAAAAATGAAGGAAACCTCCAGAAAACCCCTCAGGGGGAAGGCGTGAAGGCAGAGCGCTGCTGTGGGGCTGGAGCTGGGCTACCTTTAACCGCACCACCAGCCGCTGCCAACGAGAAGGAAGGTCTGAGTGGCCCAACATCACAGAAACGTGCCCTGTTGGTGGGCTCCAAAACACCCTTCTGTCACACACCTGCAAGAAGGCATCTCCCCGAGTAGCCTGTGCTGTACCCCTTGAGAGAGCTTTGAGGATGCCACCCTAGCCTCTTGCTCCAGAAGGGCATGTGCCTCCCATTGGTCCTATATCCAAACCGCCATCCCCACATGGATATCTCTGGGTATCTCAAGTGATGCCAGGCACCTGTATTTAGGCAAAATGCTGAAGCTGAAAAAGCAGTAAGTAATGAATAATGCAACAAGCTGAACCGAACCTTAGGTGACTAAAATGTGTCTACTTTTGAGTTAGTTGCCCCAGGTCCTTTCTGTAATCAACTGAGAGAAATGCATTTGTGCTACTTTAGATACACCTTTCCTTCCATTAATCGTAAAGGGGGTCAAGGTAACAGCTCAGAAATAAGTGTCTATGTTGTGGAGGTTTTCTTCTGGTTAGACGACTCCCACTATTTATATCGTCTGTTTTTTCCTGAAGGTAGATGGCCCTCTGCTCTGTTCATGCTGTTTATCCTAGAATCCCAGTTCCTGTATGTTGTAGCCGCCACTGCCTATGTATCAAAAACATGAATGCCCGGAGTTCTTTTTAAAACACACAGAAAATGAAGCCTTGTTCTTGTCCATAGTGGACGGGATGGGTTACCACACCAGATGAGAAGGCATCAGCTGTTAATAATACCTTACTCTGTATCACACCTCCCACTACGGAGTGTCCTACTGCTTCTGCTCTGCTGCCAGTGATGGGCCAACTCTATTTGGGCTGTGTCGTGGTTTAGCCCCAGTCAGCAACTGAGCACCACCCAGCCGCTCGCTCACCCTCCCCAGCCCCGGTGGGATGGGGGAGAGAATCGGAAGGGCAAAAGAAAACTCGCGGGTTGAGATAAAAACAGTTTAATAAATGAAATAAAGTAACAATAATAATGATAGTAATAAAATTGCAATGAAAAGTAGAACGAGAGAGAGAGAAACAAAACCCAGAAAAAAAAACAAGTGATGCAACCGCTCACCACCTGCCGACCGATGCCCAGCCAGTCCCCGAGCAGCGATCGCTGCCTCCCTGGCCAACTCCCCCCAGTTTCTATACTGAGCATGATGTCATATGGTATGGCATAGCCCTTTGGCCAGTTTGGGTCAGCTGTCCTGGCTGTGCCCCCTCCCAGCTTCTTGTGCTCCTGGCAGAGCATGGGAAGCTGAAAAGTCCTTGCCTGGTGTCAGCACTGCTTAGCAACAGCTAAACCATCAGTGTGTTATCAACGTTATTCTCATACTAAATCCAAACCACAGCACTGTGCTAGCTACTAGGAAGAAAATTAACTCTAACCCAGCCAAAACCAGGACAGGCTGAATCAACACTACCCCAGAACTGGGATGGAGAGCTATGAAGACCTCAAAGAGGGATATTTCAGGAGAAAACAAATAAATGAAAAAAAGCCCTCTAGCTCTAGATTAACAGCAGACTAATAATAAAGGCTTCCTCAAACCCTCCTCAGCTGGCTCATTAAGCACCACTGAACACAACGAACTGACAAAACACTTCTTCACTGGTGCCAACGAGGGTCTCGTCATGCTTCCATGGACTTTGGAGCACTGTTTTGGTCATCGGACCCAACTCTCCTGAGCAGTTTGGCAGCGGTAGCCTAGACAGCAGTCAGTCCAGCTAATGGGCAAGGCAAGGAGACCCTGGCAAGAAAGATCCTTGGATCTAATGGCTCATATCCTGGCTTGCTCCCCCTTGCGCGGGAGCATTTGCCTGTCAGATTAATAATGCAGTCAATGCAGCTTGTCACCATGCATAAGGTGAGCTGTGATAAGCCCAGGATCCGATAAAGCTGTCTTCCACACTGACAGCTAGTGTAATTTCCCAGACTGTCGGCAGCGAAAGAATAGAAAGAAATTTAATGGGACTCTTCCAAAGTATTTCTTGAGCTGCTGATCCTGCCACCAGTGGGGGGAAAGCAGGCGGGTGAAGACCAGGATCAGTAACAAGGTGCAGTGGCAATGGCAGCCTGAAATCCCCACAACAAAATCCTCCCATCTGTCTTCGCTTAGACACCAGGTTTGGTTGATAAGGGTAACCGCAAAAAGACTTCTGTCAAGTGCTTGGCTTTGTGTCATGCAATATTCAGGTGGAAAACCAGCCCAGCAGATCTTCTGCCTGGTTGAGGTTGCTGAGAATCAGAGAAACATTGGGCGGAAGGGAAATCTGGAGGTCTCTGCCTGACCGTCTGCTCGAAGCAGGATGACGTAGTCCTGTCGGACGTACAACACTCAATCAGGTCAGCCATGGTGTGGGATTGCCAGGTCTTGACAACCTCCAAGGGTGGGGATTCCCCCACTTTCCTGAGTACCTCTTCCAGTGCTGCACAACCTCCTGTGAAAAAGCTTTTCCTGATGTTCAGGCTGAACATCCCAACATCTCGGAGAAACAATACTTAACGCGAAAAATGGCTAGAACCAAGGGAAGTGATGCATGAATCTGGGCAACAGTTTTGCATTAGAAGTAAAAAGGCATCAAAGAAAGAGCAGGACAGTATAAGAATTCTAGTCTGACATTTTAAAAATCAAGTGTTTCAATCTCCCATGTCAGCAGTTAGCTCAAAATAAAATGGAAAAATCACCCTGAAACAAAGGAACTTTTTTTTTTATATATATCCAAAAGCAGAGGGTGAGCTGCATTGGGAAGGGGAGGGTCCGCTGCCAAACGTGGAGAGGGCAGGAGCGCTCAAAATCAGATAATAAAATCAGGGGTGGATCCCCTTTCACTCAGTTTTCCTCCTGAATTCCCACCCCTGCTTGAATCCACCCGGCACCCTTCACCCATACGTGGGTGTACCTCTGACCACGCTGCATCCCAGCAGACCCCTCCTCTGCAAACCATGAGTTCAGAGACCACACCAGGCATTATGTCATCCTGCGAGGAGGAGCCGGGCAATTCTGCAACCACTTCTTTCCTAGCCCTGTTATTCAAGCCCTCCTCCTAACAGCATCGCTGAAGAACTGGAAAAAGGAGCCTGGCCAGAGGGGGAAAGGTATTACAAGAGGAGATCCCACGCCGGGATCTCCCGATCAGCAACCCCAAATTAAAAGCGCTGCGGCGCAGGGTTGGGAGCGGTGGAACTGCCTCCCTGGCTGCTCTTCACCTGCCGCGCGTAGAAGCCAGCTCCCTCGCTTGCGAGAAAACCCCTGTGCAGCAAAAGGTGATGTCATCCTTTCCCCACTCCTGAAATCCAGCTCCTTGCCGAACAGGGCTCGGGGCTGGTGTTATTAGCAGTCCCTTTTGACACATCCCGTGCTCCGATGATTTCTTTCTTCCTTTTTTCCTTTTTTTTTTTTTTTTTATTTTCCACTCCACTTTCCTCTTTTGCTGCACACTGACCAGGCTCCTGAGAATCAGGTTGATTAAATTTCTATGCCTAGCAGCTTCCCTGGAGTCCACATAATTTATGTAAATACGAGAGATAAGAAACGAGGGGGAATCACAAGAAAAATGGAGCATTAAGCTGCCAAGATCCATTAAATTCTCCATCACCCTTTTCAGAATCTCAATGTTCAGCCGTACCGCCCCCATGTTTCCCCCTCCCCACCACAGCAGCATGGATCAAATTAACAATCATCAGGCTGAGGAAATCCACAGGATCAGTCCTACCTCCTGCCTAACATTTGGATTTAACCCTGCCCGCAAGGAATCAGCGCACAAACCAAGCCCTATTTGAAAAAACAGGTGGTGCGGCTGTTGCAGCCTCTTGCCCAGCTGTACCGCGACGCAACGCCGAGCAGCCGGAGCTCCCCCCGGGCAGAAACGACGCGGGGCACATCCCAACATACGTAGGGATTCTACGGGAAAGGCGAGATGAGCAGGGCTTCTCCATTTTAGGATACTTGGAAGACCCTCTGCACTCCTTTGGGGTGTATCCATGCTGTCAGCTAACAGAAGGTCAGTCTGAGCCCACCGTCATGACCAGACCTAGGAGTCCCTGAAGTTTGCCCAAAACCAGCCCTGCAACCCAAAACCCTGGAGAGCTGTGCCGGGAAGGAGAGGGGCTAAGGTCAGCAGCCTGTTGCCCTCCTTCACAGAATCATAGAATCACAGACTGCTTTGGGTTGGAAGGGACCTGTAGAGGCCATCCAGTCCAACCCCCTGCAGGGAGCAGGGACATCTTTAACCAGATCAGGTTGCTCAGAGCCCCGTCCAACCTGACCTGGGATGTTTCCAGGGATGGGGCCTTCCTGCAGGCTCTGCCCTTCCTAAGCACCTTGCTGAGTTTACACCCCTTCTCCAGCCCGTTCGTCACTCAGTTGTGTAGGTAGGGCCTCACAGCCAGCAAACATCTCCATGAAATAGTGCCAAGACATCGGCACTACAGCTCGGTGGTCCATCTTGTTAAACTGTTCCTAGCACTGTTTTGGCCCACACCAAGAAGCAAAGACCAAAACCGATTCCTGAGGTTGGTTTGGGAGGTGGCCTGGATGGGGGACAGTTCCCAGTTGGCAGGCTGGGTGGAAACACTCTGTTTTGAGAAGGATGCAAGGGCAGCAGAGACAGGAGATGTGATAGTAAGGGCATGGCCAGGCTGCACCAGTTGGCCTCAGGGCCAGAAAACACATCTGGAAATCTATTCCTAAGGTGCACAACCACTTGGTAAGCGCCATCCAAGGCACAGGGCAGCCACCTACGTGTGCACACACACACGTTGACCACCTCTGCCTGCTCCCAAGCTGGGCTGTGCTCAGTTTGTGGACGGGAGTCACCACGGTCACGACGTCCACAATCAACGGTGGTCCTCAAAGGGTACCTGCTTTCACAAATGGCAGCTGAGACCACTTCTGACAGCACCAGGAGCCTTGGGGCAGGCTGAGCAGTCTGGAAGTCACTCAGACCCAGAAACCTCCTCTTACACACAGCCTCCTGCTTCCCTGGGATTTTCAGTCCGGTGCAGAAAATACAGTTAACCCCAACTCTGCAGAAATATGTATCTTTCCCCCTCCAAATGGATGGCATTACTAATAATACCACAGACTTTTTATTAAATAAAATATTTTTTTATTTATTTTTTTCGAGCTCATGGGCAGCACTTGAATCGCTTTTCTTAACAAGTGTGACAGACAGAAGCATCTCTTTAATGGAAGCAAAGACTCTCCAGCAACAGCATGATTTTAGGGTGCTGGAGCTTGAGGAAAAACATTGCAAATCCTGAGTGGTGATGAAGCCCCAAGAGCAGAAGTCATCAGCTCTCACTCAGCCTTGTCCCTAACCTGGATGCTGCAGCATTATCTTGGCTGTTTCTGCTTACAGTGCTAAGTTTGCAGAGTCAATCCTTGGTGCCTGTGCCTAGGGCACAATTAACTAATTGATTATTGGAGATAATCAAATATCAACTTATAGATCTTTCAACAGTCCAGGATCAAGGTCTAATTAAGACTACAAACGAGTTAATCATGTGTGATGAAGTCTTCTAAGAAAATTACACCCAAGACTTACATTCCGTCTGAGCTGCAGATACTTTTGACAAAGCGCCAAAGCAGAGACTAAAATAGTGAAGATTAGATGGAGTGATAGGTATGAAAAAACAAAACTGCATAGGTTTCAAAAAAAGAAGGCTACCTATAATCTGCAGCCCGGAGTGCTGAATTATTTGAGACAAGTTTGATTTGACAGATTCCCTTGAAATATCTAATAATTTTGCAAACCACTCAGTGACCAGCAATCGCAAGAGACCTATTGAGTCTCTCCCTTTGCCTGGGCAAAATATCTGGTTCTGAGCTGTGGGCAAATGAAACACACTACCAAGACCGCCCTTGATCACCGCCAAAAAAGGCCAAGGAGAAGTGACAATCTGTTTGAACTTCCAAATCAACAATGGGAACAACACGGCGCAGTCTAAAGCACCCTGTAAATAATATGTGTGCTGACATTTAAGAGGGTTTGAAAGGTCTGTTCCTTGGCTTCATCCTGTCCCATGGATGCATCATTTGCTGTCCTATCATGCTAAAAATGACTACGGTCATTAGGAACAATTTATGCTTAGGAAAATAATTACGGTCATTAATGGGGCTGAAAGCAGACGCCATTAGGAAGCAGGAGCGGAGTTGTGACAGCCGACCGTGCACGCAACGTGATTGACGTACACGGCAATTATGGTGTTCATATGATTAGGCATCCCGACTAACTCAAGTTAAGGCTCAGAAGGGAGCCAATAAGCGATACGTCCAAGGGACGTCTGAGAAACGCCAACAGGATCACAACAAGCCAAGCCACAGCACGGGTGGTAGCCACCAGCAATCACTGCTGACCACCATGGTGTACAAAGCGTGCCTGCGGTTTCGAGTCTACTAAAAATATTCAGTGAGTGGTGTCAGTGGCTCATAGACGAGGTCATGCCTGGCTATTGGACCATAACTTCACAGAAATACGATGTCTGCAAAGAGGTGCCTAAGCCAGATGCCTTAAGGCTTTGGGCCAGCTGATGGCTTAGGTAGGACTAAGCATGGGTAGCTGCATGGAAGAGATGGTGTAGCTCTCCCAGTGGAAATCAGTGGTGTAACGAAATCTATAAGCATCCAAACAGGATCGCATTTTCAGGGCAGGCCACATGCTGCGACCCAGGAAACACTGGTCTAAGAAACTCAACGAGAACGAGAAACTCCTGCCTGGATTTCCTCAGGCTCCCTCTTTCTGTGAAAAGCACGGGATTATTGGCAGTTAGTTAATAAAGCTCATTTTGGTTGTCTGGACAGCCTTCTAGAGATTTAATCTATTACTTAACAAAAGAGCAAATTTGGAAAGGATCCTGGTTAGCAAAACTGGCCAATTCTATTCTATTCTATATCTACACGAGTAACACAAATACGTACTGTTTTCATCGAGACCGACTAGGAACGGGAGTTTAACTCCACACATGGCTGTTCATATCTAAGGCAAATCTCTTCCATCCCAAAACCAGCAGCCTGAAATCAGCCTTGCCGGGTACCCTGGCCACAGATAGGAGTTTCAGCACATGGATGGCCACAGTTTTGCTCCATGGAGGACAGCAATGATGTCCCAGGGGTGATCAGACCATTGTGCAAAACCCCAAAGCCACCTTCTGGAACAGTCACGCTCACCCAGGTGCCATCCACTTCTTTGTCGCTCCCTGGTTCAAAACACCTTCATCTCCCTTCATGAACTCCAAATCCACAGACCATCTAATCCCCTCGGCTTCCAAGTTATACCCCTGGGGAGCAAATTTCCAGCTGCCTCTGTAGACAGACTGAGAACCGTCTTGTTCCTTCAGTGGAGAAACGACTGATATTTGTGCCCCTGCTCCATTGCAACGAAAAGTCACGTAGGGCAGCTCAAACTCCCTGCTCTAACCGTGTTGCTTGCAAGTATCTGGTCTTGCATTGACTCCCAGGCTGAATTTTGCCAATTCAGCAGCCAGGATCGTGTTGTGATTTAACTTGATAAATTAAGGAGCCTTTTAGTACAGGGGAACTCCCCGGCATTTATTTAGCGAGCCAGATTAAATCAATCCATAGCGTTGTGCGCAAATGCGTGATTGAAGGCCAGGAGCACAGCGCAAGAGTGCGACAGCGAAACTTTTGCCGTCTCTGCTTGCCTTGGGTCAGAGGCAAGGTGTCACCAGAGAGAAAAGCACACAAACAGGGGGGTGGCAGGGAAAGAATGGGTTAAACCATCACAAAAGACACGGTTCTGTCAAACTTCCCATTTGGTTGAATTAAGCATGACACAAAATGAATTCACTGTTTGCAAACTGAGGATGTTCGTGTCCCAAGGCATCCCTTGGGTGGGGAGACATAGTAATGGCCAGCAACGTTGAGGTCCCACCATCAGTAAGTCCCTAAGTGTCAGGAGAATAAATACATTAAGGATGCAAAGTGCTCAGATGTTAGAAAAATAAATGTGGCGATGCTTTGGACTGCCGGACAGGAGGAGGAATGACCACGGCCGTAGCCAGCATCATGTCAAGCAGGACACAAAGGTTAAGTGGATACTCAGGCTTTGGTGCTGCCTCCCAGGCTTGAGCATTTCTATAAATAGTTCATTTAATAAACAGGCCGTTTAGTTTTGCAAACATGGAGTCCCTTCATACCGTATTCCAGCAGGTGGTACATGAAACACGGTGGCAGGAGGCAGCATCGCCAGACGTGCAGCATGGGAAAGGCTAATTAACGGGCAAACAACCCAGCATCCAGAAAGTGAATCTGACCAGGCAGCACGGAGAGATTAAGGCAGCCAGAAGCACAAGCTTGCCAGGGAGAAGAGCCCTCATACAGGCATGGGAAGAAGAACTGAGGCCAACTGCAGAGGTGAACATGGCTGATAACAACACCTAAGAAAAAAATATGTATTTTTATCACTGCATTGTTGGGGACAAAATCGTACAAGAAGTGAATAAGAGCGGTGCCAAGGATAACTTCCCAAAACATTGCTATTTGATGATTTTGAGACCCAAAGGAAAAATGGGGGAGTTGACTAGACAGTCCCCTGAGGTTCCTTGCAACCTCAAATACTCTGTGATTCTGTGAAATGCCTGTAGTGGAGAAGGTTGTGTCCATGGACTGCAGTCAGACCTGTGTAGTCCAAAGCCAAAGGGGAATGTGGGCTCAAGGAATCACTTGCAAAGCAACAGGCAGGCAGCCTTGTTTGGAAAGACAGCCAAAAGTCTGATAGCAAAGACAAAATGCAGAGAAATTCCCCAAACTTACTTCCCCCAGGGAATTAGACAACAGCTCAGCATGAAGGCAGGCCAAGAAGCAAGATTCTGCGTTCCACTGAGGTTGGTTCCTTGCAACGTGGCCGCAGAGCATGGACAGTCCACAGAGGCAGGTAAGAGAAAGCCAAACCAGCCAGGTTTGCATTAGTAACCTCTTGCCCCCCGCAAGCCAGCAATCATTTGCAAATGGAAAGATAAAAATATGAAAAATACGAAAAAGGCAGGCGTAACAGCCCATGTGGAGCACAGAGGAAGTCAAGTTGCAGAAGGAGGAGAAGGCTGGAGAGCTGTGTTCACTCCTGGCCGCCCTGAAAAGGATGTGTTTAGAGATGAAACCACTTCATTTTAGAAGCATTAAGTCTTTTGCCATGCTGGTGCTCAGGGCAGCCCAGGCAGTGGCCCTTGGTCCAGGCACACTAGCAAGAGCAGGTGAAGGCAGCATCTCCGCAAGCCTTGCGGGCAGGAGAAGGTGGATGACTCCTTGCCTCTCCACTCTGCCTCCTGTAATGATGTAAAGAGTGGGAGGCAGAATGACCTACTTGTGTCATCCCTGAGTGCCTCTTCTTGCTCCAGCCAAGGCATCTCCAAGCACTGCCCTTCCCGAGGCTCCTGTTCTGTCTATTTACACTGTCTAAAAGGATTGCGTTGCTCCCCTTTTCCAGCCCCTCCTGTCCCCCACCCATCCCCTTGGCTCACCTGGAGCTTGGAGGGCTGCGAAGGCACTTTGAGAGGTGCAATGGGAACGGACAGCAGCAGCTGGACCACTCACAAGCCCCGGTTTTGCCGTGGGAGGAGGAGATGTGGTGGAGAAGCATCCCTTGATGTTGCGCTGCCCATCAGCTCCCCGTGAAACAGCGAGATGGGTGCCCCCCTTAATCACGGATGTAAATCCACTGGTATGATTAGCGTTCTTCCAGATTTAGGGCAGGATTATCGAAATCATCCTCTCCTCTCTCCCCACGAGGAAGGATGGGAGGAGCTAGGGTTTTGGGGATAGGGCTCTTTTTTTGGTGGGGATATTTATTTATTTGCCTGCTTAGCCAAAAATATACAAGGGATGAGCTTTACAAAAGATCTCAGGCTCAGCCACACTCTGTTCCTTCGTTGATTTTGGAGGTATAACCACTGTTGACTTCAATGGGAGCTGAGATAGCCCAGCGCTGGACTGCTTTGGAAAATCCAGACCTAAAAGCATAAATTCCATTAATCTTTTTTTTTAAAGATTTTTATAAAAACTATTGCCGCGCACACGATCGCGGGCTTTCGGCACAGCTCCCACAAAGCCAAAGACATTTTCACTGCATCTTTTGAGGCAGTCATAAAGAACCTACCGTCTGCGTTATTGAGCTCTGGTAGATATTTCTTTGTCCTTTACTTGCGGCTGTAGCCTAACAGTTGTGACAGATTACATTTAAGGTCCTTTATTTACAGCTACGATGTTTAATCAGCCCTGTCCGTCCCGCTTTGCACATTATATGTGGCTAACCGTACGCTGGCTGGTTTGCTGGTCTGCTACTAAGAAGAGGACACAAGACACAAGGAGCAAAACCTCAAATTAGACAGCTAATGACATTTTCCCTCTCCGTTGGGTGAATAGTGGTGTGACATTGTCTTCCCTGCTGCTGAGTCTTCCCTGGACACTCGGACAGAAGTTGCTGAGCAGACTGCAAGGGTGGGTAGACCCCATCAGAGCAAGATGTAGTCTTGAGTCCTATTGCTGAACACATCTCTCTGGCGCTGGCACCTCTCCTGTCCCTACTCCCCTAGTCAAAGGGACCAAAGATGGTGGGGATGCCACAGACTGACCTGCAGTGGGCATCTCCTCTTGGTCATCCAGGATCTGAGCGGTGACCACCACCTTTTGAACATGAAACACTAGGACCTGCAGTCGGACAATGTCCTGGAGCATCTTGTTCTGGCACTGTGGTGGCATCTCACCCCTACCTGTACAGGAAGCCAGGTCTGGCCAGCGTGAAGCACAGACCACCTGGATTACTTGGCATTCTCCTGAACCTGGTGGCCAGGTGACGGCAGGATGCCCAAGTTAGTCTCACCTCATAGGTGGTCTGATCATGACCCCATTGACTGTGATCTAGCAAAACTCCTGCACATACTCTGAACCCAAGGGACACTTGTCTTTGAAGTGTTTGAACTTGGGCCTTGGACTAAACTTTTGGCGTGTTGCAGTGCCCACAGACCACTTGCAATTGGTGCTTGATGTTCAACGTACCCACCACTGCTTCTGGAAGCTGTTGGAGATGTTGTTCAAGTTTTCCACTTTTTGTCCTCTAAGACAAGGTCTTGTCAAGCCACATGCCAGATGTATCTGCACTTTAGGACACACGCTGGTAGAGGGGCCACAGCATCAGCCTCTCCAGCCACCAGCTGCACTACAGCTTCTCCTCCACACTGAAGCCACCAGCTTTGAAGTTTGGCCGGTCCCACACCAGTTCATGGGACAGCAGAAAAGCTCTGGCTGTGGGCTGCAGAGGTGTGAGGTACAGAACTTCAGTGCAGAAGGAGCACCGGGAGAGAGACCAACATATAGGATCATAGAATCACAGAATGCTTTGGGTTGGAAGGGACCTGTAGAGGCCATGCAGTCCAACCCCCCTGCAGTGAGCAGGGACATCTTTAACCAGATCAGGTTGCTCAGAGCCCCGTCCAACCTGACCTGGAATGTTTCCAGGGATGGGGCCTCCACCACCTCTCTGGGCAACCTGTGCCAGTGCTTCACCACCCTCACTGTAAACAATTTCTTCCTTCTATCCAGCCTAAATCTGCCCTCCTTTAGTTTAAACCCATCACCCCTTGTCCTGTCACCACAGGCCTTGCTGAAAAGCCTGTCCCCATCTTTCCTCTAGGCCCCTCTATATGCGACTCTGGTTTTAATAGCTCACATGAGGAGCTAAAATGGGTAGTTCTGTCTAAAGCTTGACCCAAAGCGACTTTGGCAAGGCTGGTTAACCATCTTTGTGACCTAACCCCCCTTCTCTCCAACACACAGCTCAAATCTCCAAATCGTCTGAGCAAGCAAATCAAGCTACAATGAAAAACACAAAGAAAAACCAGTGTGTTGCTTTGTGAGTGGGGTCACAGAGTGAGACCACCCTTCCTGTCCACAAGCACCTTGTGCTGTGAAGTGCCTAGAGGTCCCCAAGGAAGAGCATCCATGAGAGGTGGGTTCCCATCACAGCAAGCTACATTTGCAGCTTGGCTCCTGGGAGAAGAGCTGTGGCCTCCCCGCCACCTCGGCATGCTCCATCCTCAAACCACCGCCCCTTCACGCAGTGAGCATGGCTCCTCTTCTTGCTGCAGACCTGGCTGAGAAAGCCTGGCTAGTATCTTCACATCAGCATCATCACCATAATCGTTCCCTTAGGGAGCACATCAAGAGGAAGCTAATGTGAAGAGATGGGCCTCACCATCATCTGTTCCAAAAGTGACAAAGATCTCTGGTCATCCTAATCTCTTGAGGACTGAATCCCACAGCTGAAGGGCAGCTATGCAAAAGGTCTGACCTCGCTCCACTTGAGAAGTTCACCCGAGGCCTCGTTAGCGCCAGTTTCCCTGGGGAGCTGAGCTGTCTCGGTTGGTCACATCACGGGGGCAGGAGGCAGATGATCTTACAGAGAGTTTCCTCTCCCTGACCTCATATATTTGGTATTTCACTAATCCTGGTGCTGTCCCACTGCCCAGGAGCTCCCCGTGTACCACAGCTCCTGCCATTTGTTCAGAGCAAAACCTGGATGGGGTTTCAAACCATGAAGAAGCACTTTCCTCTTTCAACTTCCACCTTTAATTTACCACCCCAGCACTATCCCTGCCCTGTGCTAACTCCAAAAGTACACCTAGGAACCCCATGGGTCAATGCTGTTGGCCCCAAATCATGTCCTGGCACTGCCTAATTCATCCATACAGCTGTAGCCTGCAGGTGGCTCACTGAAACGATGGAGCAGTTGATATCTCAAGCCACTTTCAGGCACTTTTAAGACTTAGGTCTGACACACCCTGGCCACATGACTGCTGGGGTATAACTCTGGACTTGTTATTTTTATACCATGGTCATTGGAGGCCAGGAGGTCGAGGCCAGGAGGTCTGAAGACCACAGGACTAGAAGAGAGCATCTGATTCACAGAGCACCTCAGGGTGGCAAAGAGAAATACCTCGAAAGGCTGTTACAACACAGAAACCACATTTTACACTGTCTGGAAAGCTTGCAGGAGTTTTCTGGAAGCAAAAGCAAGTCCCAATAATTTAGGAAGATCACTTGCTACCAGGCTCCAAACCAGAGGTGGGTTGCTTCGTGTCTACTTCTTTTCCTATCATCAATGCCCCACAGTCCCACTCTCACAGAAATTTTCACCTCTCTCTTTTCCCCCTATCTTTTTCTGATAGCAGAGTGATTTTCTTTATGCTGCTCTGGAGCCAGAAACCTCTGGGGCAGAGCAGGGGGTTCTGTGCTCAAGCACTTGAATCCAGATTAATCACTGACGGGACCTCTTCTTTCTCCATGAATAAATCAGGACTCTTCTTGGAGTCTCCTTTGGGACTGTTCGAAAGGCCCCTTCCTGCACTCAGGCAGGAATTTGTTTAATTCATGCCATTGGGGACTTTTTCCAATAAACAATATGGCAATCCCATCAAGCTGAAGAAAGCAACACGAAAGGGAAGACCGGCTCCCCATGGTGGTTTGGCACACTCCTGGGGTAGATGATGGAGACCACACGGTCTCTCTGCCAAGGTCCAGGCTGTTGCCTCACTCACCAACACGACATCTGATGCAGGGTCAGAGAAAAGAGGGGTTCAGCATTGTCGCTTCTGGTTCCGCAAGCTAAATATTCCCCAGAAAACGTGCAGTCACCCCTCGGATACGCACCCTGTGCACTCGATGCCTCGTTTTTTCTGGAATGATGCCTACACACAGTAGGTGAATTAGCACTGACCCAAACAAGTCCCCAGATATGGACCATCCCCATCAGAGCTTAGATACCCCAGGGTCCTTTGCTCAGGCAGCTTATACCCCCTATTGCTACTAAATAGGCTCCTTTTTTTTTTTTTTGTGTTTTTCACTTCTATTGGTTCTTAGGCTAAGTAGATTTGTTCACGGCACCTGGGATGAAATTTCATGTTTGTTTCAAATTTAAAAGTTCTTCAGCTATAGGAAAAAAAAAAATCGGCAAAAATACAGAAACACTAAATCAGTGATTCGTTAACTCGTACACCAAGTGGTAAAAGCATTGGTAAATGATCAGCACTACGCCCAGAACGGAGCTCCCCCAACCCATTCTCCTAGTCAGGCTACCGATCTATGAAGTTTTCTCTGCAGATTTATTTTCAGTGGGAAAAAAATCACTCTGATTACGGCAGGAAGAGAGTTCAGAGGAGAAGAGCTATTTCCCAGCGGTGCTGGGGGCTCTTACACTGTATCACATCACTGCAACTTAAAATATTACTGTGCCTCAGCTGAGACTCGGTTATTGCTCACGTGTGTGTTTTTCACTCAGAGGCAGGTATTGCTATCGCTATGTTGTCATCCTCCCCTCTGATATGTAAAATTAAGCTGAATTCCTTTGCATTTTCTACGGGCTTGCCTGCCTATCCAGTTGGTTACTAAAGCTCAGTTGATTTGTGCTAATTTCTTAACCTGGTTTTGTGGCGGGGTCCCGGGTGGATTGAACTAATTTGAAATAAGGCGTGTCTGATTCTGGAATAAGAGCATCAACACAGGGAATTAATTACGAACCACTAATGTCAAGTGCGTAGTCCAGAACAAGTCCTTGGATAGATGAGGCTTAAGGCCATCTCTAATTTTTCTCAAAAGCAGATTTTTTTTTTCTTGGTCTGTCTCTTGATCTGTACATCAGGAAATCTGTACTCACGCATATATATATATATTCTATATTTTGTCTTTGCCTCATTTCAACCTCTGACCCCTCAAGATCAGCTCTGTGAATGGGATGCTCAGCGTGCAAAGTCCTTCATACACTTTAGGGCTTGCTCTTGCCCTTTAAGTCAGTAGACTTATTTTGTCTAAAAGCAGTCACTCAGACCACAGTCCCCACCTAATCAGAGTTCCTCGAGCTTTCTTAAAGACTGACTGTATGGGAGCACCCTGAAAAACTGAACCGAACCAATGCAAACTGTGGTTTTCAAAGCCAGTGAATTATTCTGCATTCAACCCCCCATGCATACACCCTCTCCCAGTATTATTTTTGTTTATTTAACTTCGTTTTGAGTCTAACAGGGGCCGTTCGTTCAGAATATGCAGAGCTGGGGTTTTAACTCACCTATCCTAGAAGACATTCAGACAGAATTTCTGCCGTGTCCCCATGTAAATTCAACCTCTTAAGCCTCCACTAAAGTTCACCTGTCTTTAATTACCCTGGTTTGATTTATATGATACAGACTCTCCGCCTGCCAAAACCCTTGAGTGGGATTACACCAAGGTGGGAAGCATCAGTAGCCTCCAACTTCAGCCACAGCTACCCCCACCGGGAGGGATGGGGACCTCTGGGGTTGTAGCTCCCTTCCGCAGCATGGGAGGTCCCCAGGTGACAAGAGCATCTTGAGAAGATCAGTGAACGAATCATTTATTTCAATGCACGGCTAATCTCCGAGCCCTCTCCCCTCCTCACCCATCCTCCAAACGCAGCTGATGGTCCCCTCTAGCTATAAACCTTGCTCGGCTCCGGGTGCAAACACTGCCCTGTTACAGCAACCTCCTGTGCTGGCCCCACCGAAGAGTTTTAGCCTTGCAGCAGCGTAAGCAGGCGAAATTTAAACCTGAGAAGCTTTCTTGGCACGAGGACGTTGGATTGTGGGTATGCTGGTTTACAGAAACTACCCTTTTATCCTGGAAAGTTTCAGCAACCTTGTTAGAGACAATGACAGAGACACGGTAATTCTGTTCAGTTTGTCATTTATTTGCTCAAATTGCTTTCAGTTAGAGACGAAGTGCCTGGGCAATTCCTAATTGCAGTATAACCATGACAAAGTGAGGATAAATACTAAACTTACTTCGACCGGAGCGATTTGTAGAGCCACCAAGAATGATGCTGTAACATACAAATACCGTAAAGATGTCCTTAGAAAAATCCATATGGACAGTCGAAAAAATAAGGGGACCATATTGGGCAGATCCTTTGGAGACCTCCCAGAGGTTTCTGGCCTCTGTGTCCAGACCGTGTAGTCTCTGGTAAAGTCAACGAAGTGAATTATTCCTTTGATTTTAGCAGCAAGGAAGGGTAATTCTGTGTCTTGATTGCTGCTTGAGTAAACCCGTGAGTCCTTTTAATGGTTCTGGTGTGACTAGTCATAAATAAACCTAAAAAAAGTAACAGTTAATTTGGCCTTAATGCGATCTGATGGCCAACATCTATCTCCACAGGTAGTCACGATGTTCCGAAGTGCAACAGGGCAGGACGCAGTGATTGCTGTGCCTGGGTGTACGTAAAGAGGACGCTCACCTGCCGCTCTCTTCTCCTTCCAGATGTCTGACACCCCCCAGACATGACGGACATGTCATGAGCTGGGGAGGCTGAGGGAGATGCTCTGATTTCGCAACAGTGGGCTGCCAGTAGCAGTGCTCATCTCTCAAGAAGTTCAATCCAGGCAGCAGACATCCAGCTCCCCTGGGCTGTGTTTGCTCGAGAGATGCATCCACTCCTGAGGTGGGAAGAGCCAGAAGGTGATGGGGAAGATGGGGAAGATTTCGGGTGGGTGCACTTTTCTGGAGAAGAACAACTGAAAACATCTGGCCAATACCAACCAGAGCTTTGCCCCAAATCCCGTGGGGCTGGGATGACTCTCTACCAGGTTAGTGGTGGAGCTTGCAGCTCCTGGCACCTAACAGCAATGACAGACTTGGTGGTGGTCACTGCAGAGCTGCGCCAGCATGGGAAGTGCCACCCATATACGTAGTGCCACCTATATGGGAAGGGGTTAAGGAGGTCTCCTCCAGGAGCTGTCACCTCTGCAGGGAGAGGGTCCAGGATGCATCTCACCTGCAGCCCTGCTGCTGGACGTGTCTCCTTGCCTGCCAGAGCCTTTGGGATTAGCCCTGGGGATTGCACGCACCCCCTTGGGAAGTGGGTGACAGGCTTTGCTCAGCATAAGCCTCAACTTCACAACCCAAACAGTGGGTGATAGCGTGAAGATCTCAAAAGAGGATTTTTCTTTTTTTTCCCAGAGTAAATGCCACTCATTTTCCTGCGGCTTATCAAAGATCAAGCCATGTTCAGGCACACAGCCTGTATTTTCTGTATTTTCTACCGGCCCTTCTATATACAACTCTGGGTGCAAATCTGACATACCCCAAACATGCATGGGGACTGTGCTTGGCTCCCAAACCCACACTGTGGTGAGGCTGCAAGAACATCCCGGTGAGTGCCCAGCTCCTGTTTCCAGGATCCCCACACGCTCTCCATGAGGGCTGGGTTTCGGTAACATCATTTCAGTGATGCCAGCTGGTCAGACGCAGCTCTCCTGCACGCACACACGCGCTCAGGGACTTCCAGATGTCTTCTGCGACCACCACACCCCCCAACACAAAGCATGGCCAGCTTGGACATTAGATGAAGTTAGCTGAGGACTTCCCTTGCTGTAGCCCATGCCCACTGCCTGTCATCCTTTTATTGGGCATCTCTGAGAAAAGCATGTTTTGATCTTCTCCATACCCCCCATTCGTTAGTAGAAGACAGCACTTCAGTCGCCCATCACCTTCTCCTCCCTGGGCTGAGCTCACCTGGCTTCCCCAGTTCCCCCTCGTAGGTCAGGTACAAGTAGACAGAGGACACTTCTCTGCAACAAACCCAGGGTAAGTCACCTCACTCCCTCTGTGACTCAGTTTCCCCTCATTTTCATAGAATCATAGAATCATTTCTCTAAGAACCTTCTCAATATCCATACAGGGCAGCCATCGTCACCCATCTGTGCAGTCTACAGTCGCTTTCAACCCAGGGACTCCAAACACCTCCTGGTCTCCTTGAGAAACTTCACACCTCCAGGTGACTGCCTAGCATACATGGACTTGCTTTTCTCAAGCTTGTGTCACCGTCCCACCTCAACACAACCCACCAGCCCCCAATGGTTGAAGGACAATGACCCAGGACAAGACCATGACCCTAAGCAACACCACCAGGCACTGCTCTAATACAAAGCTGAAGACACCAGAAATCAGGAAGGCATGCAGCAGACTCAGACGAAAATTCCTGGAAATAGAGAAATCCTGATTTTAGCTGTGAATTCTCCTACCCTAAGAACTCCGCAAAATTTGGTTTCTTCTCCTTCCCGTAACCCCCCCGTCTTCTTTAAGAACCAAAAGACTGATGGAGCTTAAAAAGATGAATTACCTGATCTGCATATTCAATGAAGCTCAAATGCTTCATAAATGCGACATGAGTTTTAACAGCATTTAATGGTATGCATTAATTAATAATTCTTTAAAGATGTCAAACATTTGTAGGTTTTAAAACTTCATAACTTTCAATAAATTCAGTGGGGCTTAATCAATTCCTCCAGATTTATACAGCTTCTGAAACACGCTCCATATCAAACAAATTCAATAATGTGTGCAATTTTAAGAGAAAGGAAGAAAGAAAAGAAGGAAGGAAGAAAGAAAAAGGGTGGGGGGAAAAAAGAGACAATTTGTTAAGTCTTGATTTAATGGGAAATAGATGTATTAAATCACTTCAGCCTTTTATTATGTTACTTGATTGATTTTTTGAGCGGGTCTGTGGAAGAACTCTTGATGCAACGAGGGGTGGGGAGCTCACAGGCTGAGCAAGCCACTGGCTGAGCAAGCACCCTCTGTGAAAAATTTGGGGTCACCCCTTTTAATGTGGGTGGGGTGAAACAGCCCAAAATGGGGGTTCATCCCCGAGGAAGCGATAGAGACCTGAGATGGTCAAACTGCATCCTAGGAGGCCTTGGGGCCAGGGTGGACACCGATTAACACTGAGCTGACCTGGGATGTTTTGATTATCCAAAAAAAAAAAAAAATCCAGAAGGTGAAAATCCCACTTGTCAAATATTTTCCACAAAGGGAAAGGTTGTTCTGCGGAACAAATACAGGATCTCAACTTCCTTCTCCCAGTCCAAGAAGAAAATAAGAGCTGAAATACTAACATTTACTCCTGGACAGAGTTTGATTTTCTGCCGTTTCTGGAAATTTTAGTAATTCAGAAGATGGCCTCTTTACATCTCATTTACCAGCGTGAACTTAATTATTTGTATTATGATAGCAGTTGCATTCCCCTCCTTAGAAAAGGGATAACACATAGATGGAGTCAGTCCTCCCCAGATGATTTATGGTTATTAGCAGAAGAGTTTCATTTACATCCTCCCGTAGCACAGAAGCACGGGAGATCTCAGTCTAGGTCCTACAAAGGGATGTCTTCCAGCTCCGACCAGGAGTAGTGCACTGCAGTGATGGGGAAGCGACGAATCATGCGAAACGGTGTCAGACCCCAGATGAAAATCCCAAATCCCGTGTCCCAGCGTTGTGCCTTGGCCTCGAGACTGCTCGAGACTGCTACTCCTCATCAAGCTTTAGAGCACAAGTCTTATGAGGAGCGGCTGAGGGACCTGGGGTTGTTTAGCCTGGAGAAGAGGAGGCTGAGGGGAGACCTTCTCACCCTCTACAACCACCTGAGAGGAGGGTGCAGCGAGGTGGGGGTCGGTCTCTTCTCCCAAGGAACAAGTGATAGGACGAGAGGAAATGGCCTCAAGTTGTGCCAGGGGAGGTTTAGATTGGATATTGGGAAAAACTTCTTCATGGAAAGGGTTGTCAAATATTGGACCAGGCTGCCCAGGGCAGTGGTGGAGTCCCCATCCCTGGAGGTATTTAAAAGCCGGGCAGACGAGGCGCTTAGGGACATGGTTTAGTAGTGGACAGGTACGGTTGGACTCGATGATCTTAAAGGTTTTTTCCAACCAAACGATTCTGTGATTCTATGATTCTCTGGAGGTCGCTTTGGCTGGTGAGATTTCATTTTCCAACCAGGTGGCTGTCCACAGGCAAGGATCGTGTTGTTCAAATCTGCTATTTCACTGGAATGTTCCCATCTTGAGAAACATTTGAAATCTTCTGTAATCAAAATAGGAGACTTCCTTTTTTATTTTACACTGCATTAAGACTATTAACCTCCAAAACATTGTTTTTATTCTAGAGGATGAAGTTTTGCCTTGTTGGAATCAGAAGGCTGCAATAATAGCAGCAAAATGAGGCCTGCAGATCAATTAATATACAGGTATGTATACGTATTTATATACATCTATGTCTCTATATACATCTAGATCTGTATCGGAATTTGTATCCATATCCGCACAGCTATACATGGATACACACACACACACACAGTGCCTAATATATAAATTTTGCTAGTAGTATTCCTGACGCGAACCATTTCAGAAATCCAATTCCACAAGCATATCCTAAAGGTCAACTTCTTCCATCCATTTGGTACGAACACAAAGTCTGGATATTCCCATTCCCCCTCCACCTTTGGTAATTACAAGTTTCAGACAAGCTCTTTGCACAGAGGAAAGCAAAGTGAGAGGCAGGGGCAGGGCTGAAGGCAGAGCAGGGGAAGGAAAGAGAACATAACTCACCCTCACGGGTGAGACACGCGTACGGACGGACTGGGATTTGTCCTAAAACAACTTCCCGAGCTCACGTCGGAAGAAAGACAAGAAGGACCGTAAAACCAATGAGTTTAGAGAGGGGAACGAGCCTTTGCTCTGGCTTGTTCAGGGAGTTATTGATTCTCCCATGCATCTCACCAGCCTTCTCGTTGAGATCACTCATCCCACTCCTACAACATATTGGATATATAAATCTCAGGGGACAGTAGCTGAAGCGCTGTCCCTGCCTTCACAAAGGCCACTCGTCAAGGGATGAGTATGTCATGCCGCAGGGAACGTTGGCTGTTCTTAGGTGATGGGGCTGGAGAAGGAATCACAGGGCCACAAGCAGCCGCCGCAGGTTTGATAAAGGGTTGGCGTTGCCTTTTCTTAGTCATAATCGCCTCACGGCAGAATCAAAGCAGCACAAAAATCAGAGCAGAGGCCCCAGAAAAAAATGTGATGGTGTTAATGTAGGTCAGGATCTTCCTACAGGTTCAACAGTAGGGACATGCCTGTTGTCCCTTGAGGTCCTCCCCAATGAGTCTGCATGCCTAGGAAGGCAAGAAGAAGTAGTTGGTTTTGCAGCCCACAGTAAGATCTTATGCAAAACCCAAGGGTTCACCCAAAAAGCAGCACCCCTGAGAAGGTTTAAGACACAGTGTCTCTCTGGAGAGAAGCGTGTGAAAGCAGGTTTGGAAAGACCCCATAGCAAGCTCTTGTTGGTGTTCAAGGGCCTGACTCGCACCACAGGCTCCAGGGCAAACTCTGTTAGAAGCATCCAGGAGCACCCACATGAAAGCTGGGGGTTACTGTAATCCACGTGCATCTTCTTGTTCCCACTGTCCTCTGAGAGACTCATAGGAGAGATAGGCATCAAACCAAAGGCCCATCTAGAGGTGTCTTCTCTCTAGCAGTGACCAGTAGCAGGTGCCTAGGGAAGCTTTATAAGGTGACCTTCTCCTGTGCCCACCAGAAACTCCAAATCAGCATCTCAGGGACCTCTAATGTACAGGCTGCATTGGTATCCACCATGGATGTGCCCTCTGTGGATGTCTGCTCCCTGTTCAAAGAGACTTCCAGTCCCAAACGCCACAGCAGCCTGCAGCACCAAGTGCCACCAAGCACCCTGCGCTAGCACATGGCTTTTTGAGGCTTGTTCCTAATCATTTCACTGATTGCCCCTGGTCCTTTCACTGTGAACCATCATGATTTTAGAGAACAGTCTCGGGCAACTCTATTCCTTTTGCTCCTTGAAGTCATTCATCCTAAAGGGAACTGAGACTTCAGGAGGCACCTGGTCCACAGCCCCAGGCTGTGAGCCCCAAATCAGACATGAGTCCTAGTCCCAAATTACCTACTGACCTTCTAAAGAGTGTTGCTTTCCTTGTGTGACCTGTATCCTTCAGGACAGGGATTATAATGTGTGCTTCTGCCTCTGAAAACGTAGTGCAGGAGGGCTCCAACCTTAGCCTCTGCAAGTTCCTGTCATGCAAACCAAACCCTAGCAGATGCCTCTCAGGTTTACCATCCCTGGTAATGAGGAGGACACCTATGCCCTCTTTAAAGCAGGCACAGACCACACATTATCACAGAATCATTAAGGCTGGAAAAGACCTCTAAGATCATCTAGACCAACCGTCAACCCAACACCACCATGCCTACTAAACCATGTCCCGAAGTGCCACGTCTACATGTTTTTTGAACGCCTCATTTAGCTTCAGTCCTGATCTTCTTCACCAAGCATTTCTCATTTTCAGTAACTCACGTGGTGACTTGCCCACGCTCTCCACCCAGCTGTGCCCAACATCACGCACCCTGGGGAGAAAACGGGCCGCCGCTCCACTCCTGCTCATTTCCAGTACAAAGTGGCCTCCTGTACTCTGAAACCTTCTCCCCTTTTGCTCCCCTATTTCATCCCCACTCCTGCTCATTGCTGGGGACAACAAAAAAAGGAGCAGAGGTGCTCCAGAGACCGTATCCCAAACCGGTGCCTCTTCTGTCCCTCTCAGATGCAAGAGCTGGGACGTTACCGCTGCCCACCACGCCGTTGGCAGGGCCCCTTTTCCAGCAGGCAGCGGGGATGCTCAGCCCCTGTGACGGGACTCGGGGGGATGCTGCCATCCATATGGAGATTTGCACCGAGGGCGCGTGTTGCTGACGTGCCGCTGCCTCCGCTTGGCCGACGGAACCCGGCCGTGCGTCTGGCTCACTCCCATCGCTCTTTTGCTAATGCGGATCTGCTCCTTGGACTTGCAGCATCCTGGGAACTTCCTGGCTATCGGCTTTACTGGGCAGGCTGAGTTAGGAGACAACAGAGGAAGCAAGTCTATAATTGCAAGAGAGGGGAAAGCTGCAGGGGAGTTTGTCCCTGAATGACAAACTGGAGCTGTAAAGGCAAGAAGAGGCTGAGGGAGAAGGGATAAACAGTGGCGAGCGTGGCTTGGCCTGCTTCATTGCATGGGCTACAAGCGCCCTGGGGAAGGGGGAGGCAGGTCTCACTCCTGACCTGACACAGCAGCACCAAAGCACTTTGCTGTGGCCACCCACTCGCCGGACCTGGCCATTCAAATCAGACCTGGACTTCATAGAAACCTAGAATGCTTTGGGTTGGAAGGGACCTGGAGAGGCCATCCAGTCCAACCCCCTGCAGGGAGCAGGGACATCTTTAACCAGATCAGGTTGCTCAGAGCCCCCTCCAACCTGACCTGGAACGTTCCCAGGGATGGGGCCTCCACCGCCTCTCTGGGCAACCTGTGCCAGTGCTTCACCACCCTCAGTGTAAATGATTTCTTCCTTCTATCCAGCCTAAATCTGCCCTCCTTTAGTTTAAACCCATCAGCCCTTGTCCTGTCACCACAGGCCTTGCTAAAAAGCCTGTCCCCATCTTTCCTCTAGGCCCCTTTCAGCACTGCAAGGCCGCACTAAGGTCTCCCCGCAGCCTTCTCTTCTCCAGGCTGAACAGCCCCAACTCTCTCAGCCTGGCCTCGTAGCAGAGGGGCTCCAGCCCCCTGACCATTTCTGTGGCCCTCTTCTGGAGGAAGAACTTGAACTGTTATTGAAGACGATCTTGCCAAGGCCAGAGCACCCTGATGGATTGTTGTGGCATTGATAAATAACCACTAAAGCAATGCTATAGTAATGCTTAGGGCTGCTGACCAAGACTGGGACAGGAGATACTCTCGAGCTGATGTGGCCTACTGAGTCTACAAGCACCGGGAAACTGAGCCACAGAGCAGTGACCCAACTTGCCCAGTGCTCCTCTGGCCTGGATGACGCTGCCCTCAAGGAAATCACCCTCCCAGGGACATGTGAGAAAGGACGGTCCTCTCCCATGAAGACACAGAAGCGATGCTCCCTAGAAACACCATGAACTTCATCTACCAACTGCAGCTGGGAGCAGCCGGTCACCAGACTGGCTGATTTTGGGTTGCTTGTCTTGCCTAAATTCAAAGGGACCACCCCAAGGAAAGGCAACTGGTCGGAGGCACCTAGGAAAGAAAAACTTGAAGAGCTTTTGGGAAAGAGATTAGAAGTTTCCTACAGCGCCTTTTCCTGCCCTGTGTTCCTGGCCTTGCTTGAAGGCTTGGGTACTCGTTGTTCTGAAGCAGGGGTGATAAAAAAAAAAAGTCTGTGGCATTTTTGGATAATATAATAAAGACTTAGATGCTTTTCGGACGTCAGCTGCTGCCAGTAATCAGCGCTTCCCAGCTGCTGAGTCACAAATAGCTTGAAAAATATTTCCAGTCCTTGCTCTCCTGAAAGCTAATCCCAGAATGGGCAGTCTTAAAAAAAAAAAAAAAGATCCCCAAATTACCAGAATGGCCCCAGAAATCTCTTTTGAGGAGATTAGTTAGATGCTGGTTCTGGATTGTCTTTAGCTCGTTGCTTTCTTTTCCATGTTCCCACCTCCTCTCTTTTCCCTGGACATCCCCACATGGCTGGAAAAGGTCATTCTTCTGTCCCTCCTCCTGTCCTTGTGCTGGTGACAAACGTGGCCCCAACCTCCGAACCAGCTCCATCTCCAATGTCTCAGGACCTGCTCTCCTCATTGCATGAGCCCTTCTGCTCCCTCCTCATACCTGCCCTGTCCCCTCTCAATGTCTGTCCCTGCCAGAAGATCAGATAATAAAATGTTTCACTAAGGAACAAAGAGATATTTTGCTGGTTTGGGGTTTTTTTTTTCATTTTTCAGGAAGAACAACGATGTTTCTGCGTGGGGTTGTCCACAAATTTTTCAAATCACCCTTCAAACCAAACATAAACCCTTGGCACAGCTGTCTGCAAGAGATCTTACCCTGGTGTCCAAAGGGCTCCTTTAAGTTTGTCTTAAGCTTGTTCAAAATTGGTTTAGCAGTATTGCTAAGAAGAAACAGAAGAAATAACCAGCTCCTTTATGACACTTTTTTTAAGTGAATGCCAAGCACGCTGCAAGAGTCGTCATCATTAATTAAGCAGAAAAAAGGCCAGCTGAAGCCAACATGAGCGTGTCCATGCAGCTGTTTGCATAATTTTCAATAAATAAATATAGATATATGTATATATTTTAGAGCTCCTTATCCAGCTCTGGCCCTAAAACCACTTCCACACCACCAAATCCTCACTCGACAAAGTAGGGTGGTTGCTCCTGAGCTGCCTGTTGGGGATGGCCCCTGGGCTGGGCTGGGCCAACTCCCAATCTTAATCCAGCAACCGCTTGGTTTGGTCCTCTTCAGGCAGGTCAAAGCTGCGTCAGCAACCATGACATCATGTTAGTAGTGTGGATGACTGAGTTCTCTCGCACCTTTTAATTCGCTCATGTAGGTGAGGCTGAAGCTGATCTCCATCTTTCAGGTAGGGCAGGAGATGCCAGAAGCGCTTCAGACCAATAGGCCCATGTTGTCATGGTGGAAATCACACCTAAGCAGCTTGGTCCCAGTTAATGTCTGGTATGACTGCGTATCTTGGTGTCTCCCAAGTTGGAAATGACACACCTGGAATTGCATGGCCCCACTTAGGTTGAGGCTGCCCCAAGGCTGGGAAAATGGGAGAGGAAAGCTCAGCCTTTAGGTGCAGGTCCATATTTCTAAACTCTCCTGTCCTCTGAAGAGGGGTGGCTGTATCCAGACCACTTCATGGAAACAGTCATGGTCCCTGCCCCATGCCTGGGCATTATGTGGGTCAGTTCTCGTTGGTCTTGGCCAACCGGTGCCACAATAAATGAGCAGTGTAGACATTCAAATGGCAGGGCCTGTCTCAGGGTCCCAGCACTGCTGCATTTAATGGTACGGACACCCTACGGCTCTCCCTGCTTTCCTCTGGATGACCCACTGCTCTTCCCCTCTCTCCTTGTCAGCCCAGTTTTTCTCTCCCAGGACATCCCCAGTTCCAGAAATCTCATTCCCCTTCCCTTTGCAAGGACTCAATATTTTATGTGAACCCAGGACATGCGAAGACATGAGACATCCACACAGAGACAGCCCAGCAAGAGCAAAAGCCTCTATAACTCAGCAGAGAATATTTTTAACATTAACAATAACAACCGGATGGCCTGGCCTACAAAATGCTGCTACAGGGCATCCATCCCAACGTGGCAACGCTCCCGAGTGGCTGCTGGGACTCTCTGAACTAAGTTTAGCCCTGAAATGAGCTCAGACCCCTTGCTGAGGTCTCTGACTCATGGTCTCCTAGCTGAGCCAGTGGAAGAGGTTGCTGCTTCCCCCTCCAGCCCCACGCTGATGACTCCTTTGCCACGGGTGGCTTTCTCTATGCCAGAGCAGAAGACGCAAATGCACCCGTGGGATGTGGCGGGGACTTCACGTCCCCACCATGGTGACAGCACGAGGCTCTGCTTGTGCTGAAAGTTTTGGCTCCAAAGGATCGGCACCTGCCCCGGGTTGCTCCCCACTCTGTTTTCGGCTTTATTTTTCTTATTGCTGCTCCCCACGTAAAAAAAAAAAAAACAGTGGCCGCAGCCAGACCGCATGGACAGCTTGGGGCTGGGGTTTTGCCCAGCATCATCTACCACGGCTTGCAGCATGTCCTTGCAGGACCCTGCCCCAGGGCTTGCAGCCAGCACCCGCCCAGGAGGAGATGTCCAGGGAAGGGCTTTGGTGTTGCCCAGCGATGCTCCTGGGTGACATCCCAGCGTCACCCCAGGAGTGGGGACTCCCACACTGCGTTCATCACCCCATGGCTTCCCTGGCTGTGATTTTCCCCAGGGAGCACCAGTTCCTCCCAATCCTGCCCTTGCTACAAATGCGATGGTCAGAGCTGAGCTCTGCCCCTCCCACAAGCTATGCGCCAACCGGGAGGCCTTCAAGGACATTTTTACGAAGTATGACGAGACATGGATAATAAGGAAATAAATAAGGAATAAATTGGGGGGGGCACCCCAGGAATCTCAGAGCCATCACTAGGAATATGCACAGGTGAAGGGGAAGGAGGGACAGCGAGGAGCGAGCTTGCTATTTTAAGGACAAGCTCCAATAGTAAAGTAATCATCTCCCGAGCAATGCTATTTTCTGGATCCGTGCCCTCAAGTCAGCACGAAGCCACCGTGCTTTCTATTCCAGTCACACCAAACGCTTCTCACCAAACTATCCATCTTAATCCAAGCCCCGGCAGCCGCACAGCCCCGCTGGGGTGGAGGGGTGCCCGGGGACAGGGGGGTGCTGAGCTGGGTGCATCCGTGCCAGCCCGCCCTTGGGCACACCAGACCATCCTCGCCATCGCCTTTTCCCCCAGGCAGGATGCTTCTTTCATCTGCATCCTCGCTGCTGCTGCTGGTGCTGGACAAAATGCCTCCCACGTAATCAGTTCCCAGCCTCCCTCTCCTCCTCCTCCCCCCACCATCGCTCTCCTCCCTCCATCCCCTCCTCTAGCGCACCACTGCTACAGATAAAGGGATCGGTCCTGCGGCGACGGGGTCATTTCGGGAACCGTCGCCGCTGGAACAGCAAATGTTTGCATGCACAAAAATCCTGTCCCCACTGCAGCGCCGAGCGACAGGACCGGCTGGCCACGGGGAGCCAAGGAGACGCCAGGAGGCTTCACCCAAGTTCTGCACCTCCATCCCTCCTCGCTGACACCCCAGCACCGTGCCCGGCTATTTGCACGCTGTGTCCCCCATCTCATGGGGGCGAAGAGCCCTGTCTGCCATCCAAAAGGCACGTGCGCAACCCGAATGCCTGCTCGGTGGGACACGTGCATGGCACAAAGCCTCTTTTGCCCCCTCCATGAGCGCCACGTCCCCCACCTCCCATCCCCACCTCCCACCCCACTCCCCTCTCCCCCCACCCAGGGCATCCAGCCCCAACCAGACCACAGCATCACAAAAAAGCTCTTCCCCTCTCTTTTTATTAGCGGCGCGAGTGCGCTGCCTGTATAATCAGGCAGGAGCCGCACTTCATGCTGCAAGGATTTCCCCGCAAACTTCACCTTCAAAAGCCCAAGTCCCCAAAGCCCCGAGGCACAAGGTTTCCTTCTGCTCAGCGCTAACAAGTGGTCAGGAGCTTGGGGTTTTTGTATTGTTTCCTAAACATAACGTTTCTTCAGAAGCCCAAGAGATTAAAAGCCCAGCTGACTTCTAAAAATGATGTTTATAGGCAGCACAAAAGGATCTGGACTTTAAATAAGCATGTGTGGACTTTAAATAAGCATGTGTACGCGCACGCACATGGATGCAACATGCTGCCACGCAAACACACGCTCACAGGAGGACCCTCCCGGACACAGATTAACCTCTACTTATGCTTTGGGAGGAAACTTTCCCTGGTGCTGTACGTTTCCTATCTACCCAGACGATGCCTAAATGCTAATGATTGCAATAAAAAATATACCGCCTTGAAAAGCCTGATCCACCCAGGCAGTTTTGGTACCCTCTGCTCCCAGACACTTGGCTTCGAACCCCATTTTTTCCATCAGAGTGCCCAAAAGCCCTGAGCTCTAAGACATGCCTCCCTCTGTGCCTCAGTTTCCCCAGGTGCCTCGCAGGCTCAGCACCAGCGCTGAAGCCAGATGACATAGCCACAAGTTTGCGACACGTCCAAGACCCGTTTCTGCTGAAAGAAATCAACTGCAAATCAAAAATCAAAGCTGAGAAAATGCTCAGGGCAAGATGGTCGTGGTATTTTTTGGGGGGGGAGAATTTTTTTGAGATTTTTTTTGAGAATTTTCTGAAAAAATATATTTAACATGATCCAAAAACCAGCAAGAAACCAGTCACAAGAGAGCTAAAGTTTAAAAACATAACCTGATAACTTCTCCCAAAGCCATGGACCAGCTCAAACAGGGGCATTAATCAAGTTCCTTCACCAAGAGCTCCGCAGCCCCAGGTGATTCAGATTTGGTCTTTACATTCATTTCCCCATTAGCAACTTTCCCCCCGCCCCTTCCCAGCCCTTTTTTCTCCAGCTCAGCACAGCATTTAGCAAGGTGATGCTCTTTAAATATATTTATAAAGAAATATTTATTTATACGCTCAGCGGGTGAGTTTGCGTGAATGAAGCTGAGGAGGAAGAGGAAGAGGATGAAGAAGAGGAGGGGACGGGCAAGGATGGCTGTTTGCAAGGGGCTGCACCCATGTGGGAGATGCGCAGAGGTTAGAGCTCTACTGGTAAAATCAACTCCAGGGTCCCTTCCTCGAGCCCACCTGGCCCCATCGGGCCGTATCCAGACCGTTCAATTCTCACCTCCTGCCAAACCGCCTGGGCCAGGTCCTCACCCCTCAAGTCAGGATTTAGATGCCCTAACAGAGTGTATCTAGATGTAAATATCTCCACAAACACTCAAACCTGGAAATTTTTAGGGCTTTTCCCCACGACTAAAAAAGGGGAAAAAAAAAAAAGGCAGAACAAAACCAAACCTCTAACAAAATAAAATACCATCCTGCTACGGAGTCATCCCAGGTCCCCAGGACTAAATTGGAGCAGATCCCCAGGAGTCACTTGAGCAGCAGAGAAGAGGCAGAGTGCTGCAAGAGCCAGTTATACACCCTGCAGCTGGCAAAATAATAATAATAGTAATAATAAGCCATGTCCAATCAGCCCTAATATCCATCACCACCATCAGGTTCAATGCAGGATTAAGAACTGGAGGCGAATAAATACGCCTGTGATTTCCATTGCATTTAGAGACTGATTGGAAGTCCCAGAGGAGGCACTTTTTCAGCCACAGATGCATTTCGGCCGCTTCTCCGAGCCAGGGCCACTTCATCTCTCTCTTGGCTGCACTCTCATCCCTCCCGGTGTCTGACCCTACTCCTCTTCCTCACCTCTCACTTGAGTTGTGCTTTGGCTGTAGCTGGGGTCGTGCCGGGCTGTAGACCGAGGTAGAGGGACAAAGCCAACGGGCTCACGCATTAACAAAATTAAGGACTTACTCTATTCTGTGTTAGCGACCCCGCTGCCTCCTTTATCCTGCCTAAACACAGGCACGCGACCAAGGGCTCAGGTTAGCAGCTAATATTTAGCAGGACAAACCAGGGCTCATTCTAGTGCTGGTGAAACACTCATCCCAAGCTCAGACGGGGATTCATTCTTTGAGTTGGCCGAGATTTTGAGTTGAGCCTACAAGTAAGACCTTGTGCTGCTCTTCACGGAGCAGCCAGGAAAATGCAGCAGTAAATCTCCCACCGCAAAAAGCAAATGGGAAAAAATGGGAAAGCAATGGGAACATGCTCAGCAAGGCAACGTAGGTATGGGAAGATCTGGAGAAGCTGGGCCAAGGGGTGGGATCTCGCTGAGGAGTGCGGCACCCACCTTTAGGTGCCTGCTCCTCCACCCCAGCCACGTGGCGAGAGCCATGGCCACCATGGCTTCATTTAGAATCATGAGTTAAACACTGCCACGCCACTGGGACTTGACCATCCCCACCGAAACTGCTAAAATGGTCCTTAGAATCATAGAATCACTTGGTTGGAAAAGACCTTTAAGATCATCGAGTCCAACCGTACCTGTCCACTGCTAAACCATGTCCCTAAGCACCTCATCTGCCCGTCTTCTAAATACCTCCAGGGATAGGGACTCCACCACTTCCCTGGGCAGCCTGTTCCAGTGCCTGATAACCCTTTCAGTGAAGGAGTTTTTCCTTGGCACAACTCATACTGGCCCAGACCCAGCCAGGGCTCAACCTGGGCCTAAGCACAGCCCAGAAGACTGCCCAGAATCTTGTTCCCATGGCTGCACCCACAGCTGCACTGCAGCGTTCCCTCTGCACGCCCCGACGTCCGCATGCAAACCTCTGCTCCCCGCCATCGTCACCCTTGAACCGCAGCAAGAGGCCAGATGTGGCCTTCAGTGACCTCCCTGCAGTCTCCCTGGAGAAGCCGGCAAGCATTCGGATGGTCAACAGAGTTGCAGGGAAGGACAGAAAAGTGATGGAGGCCCCTGCACCGCGGCCGTGTCCTGCCTGCCATGCCAGTGGTCCTGCATCACCTCCATGGTGTGCCACCTCTCAGAGCTCCCTGATGAGGGGCAAGGCGGGGAGCAGGCTATTTTCTGGGGAAGGCAGAGGAAAGGGTGACCGCGTTCACCTTGAAGCACTCAGGTGTTGATGGATGATGCTGTTATGTTGGTGCCTTCCAGTACCACACTGCAACACAGGAATCACGGGTACGGGGACAGTGGGAATTTTGGCATTACTCCTCCATACACCTCTGGATCTTCTTTCTTTCCTCATCAAGAGCCTGCTCTTTTTTTTTCTTTCTTTTTTTTTTTTTTTGGTGCTACAGGGAGGAACGGGTTGACTCGGAGAAAGAACAGTGCAGACAGATCCATCAACTTCATCCTTGCCAGCAGGGAGGAGCCAAGCTGGTAAGCTGCTGAGCCCTGGTGTGGAAAGCAGCAGCAACATGTCTCTACCTCGGGGGGATCTCTGCATTGAGGGATGACGGGAGACCCCCTCGGCCCCCCTGCCTTCCCGAATTCTCCGCACACTCGGCATCCCCTCTCCGCCTCCGCACCAACTCTCTCGTTACCGTGACAACGGTTGGCTCACATGAGCCTCTCCGCGACGCAGCACTTGCCCACCCCAGCGCAAAGCACAGTCCGTGGTGCGTGAGAATCCTACGTGAGATTTTGCGGGACCAACATCCAGCCAACACCCTTGGGCTGGGTGCTTGGAGGAAGCTCCAAATTGCAGTTGAATCTTGGAATGGAAAGAAGCCCGCTAGTCTGGGGATCGTCTCCTTTACCCAGGTCCTAGGAAAGGCTATCAGAAGAGACGGATGCTGAGAGCAGTTGGGATGCGGGAAAGGCAAAGTGGCAAACCCTTGCAGTGCTCGGGGCCAGAGCTGATGCTGAGGTTACACCTCCGCAAGTGAATAAACCCATGCTGGAGCCTAGTCTCCAGCCCCAAGCCCTGGCCATGGCCACACTATTAATCTTTCTCACCCTCCTAAGCAAGGTGGCTGCATCCCAACCTCCTGTTGGGGATGGTCGCTGGCCCATGTCAACTCCTGAGCTGTGCCAGGGATGGTTTGGGTAAGTCTGAGTTGGCCAGGGCTGAAACAGTGCTAGGGATGGCAGTGAGAGAGTAAGGGTAGAGAAGACTGAACCCCAGCCCTTGCGTCCTGACTCTGTTTCATTTACAACTTACAGTAATCAATCACTCAGTCATGGCAGGGCCGGGGCAAACCTGAGCACATCTCCCGGCTGCTGGCAGAACTTTTAATTGATCGGTGCCCCGGCTGATGCCAGGGCAGGTGCCTGAAGCAGCAGAAGTGACTTTCATCAACGAATGAATTTAGATGGTGACTCACATAACATCCTTTCAGTTGCTTGCCCTCTGCTCCAGGGGATAGATTCAAATGCCAGCTACGTTGGCTAAACAGCACCAAGGACACGAAGCCACCTCTACGGACACTGCTAGGAGTGTTTGCAGTGAGCAAGGGCTATGCCTAGGAAAGCGGCCAGACGGTGGGACCAAAGAGCAGGGAGGATTTGGGTTAGTGTAGGTGGAAAAGGGACCATGAAGAAGTGCCCAGGGACAGAGAGGGGACATGCAAGTTGGCTGGAGCCATCACCAGCTCTGCACATCCCTGCTGAGCAGTTGTGAACCAGGAGTGAGGGCAGAGATGAGAAAGCAGGGAATGCACTCCAAAATAAGCACAACTCATTTAGTTGTATTACTAATGATTGGGAAACTTGGCCGCCCTGTAACCTGGAGCACAAGAGAACAGTTGAGGAAACATCCCACTCTTGCAGGTCTTCTCCCCATCCCAGTCCTTGCCACCAATGACGAGCAAGGTGGAGGGAGGACTTTGCCAGCATAGTCCCTGGCACAGTCTTGGCCCAGACCAACAAGCATTGTCCCAAACTGTCCCGCCATATGGGTCCTAAGAGGAGCTGGGACCAGCTGCTACACAGAGTGAACACAGACAGGTTGTCCCATTTGGTTCCAATCTTGCATCCCCACAAACATCACCAAAATAGTCACCGGGGTAGAAAAGAGAAAGGGAGGAAGACAAAGAGAGGGCACGCATTTCATCCTCCTCTCCCCGAGGAAAAGACTGTCCCATGATCTTACTCCTGCAGAAGACATCAAGTGGGATGGACAGCCCTAACCAAGCTTCAGCTGAAACTTGGACCTTTTGAAAAACTCACTGCAGTGAGTCTGGGAAACCACACTTTCTGGTTCCCTTTACTTGGCCAGAAATCTGAGACAACATTTTGAACTCCGCTCTAGCGAACACAGGAATAGGAAAGGGGTAAGAGCGGAGCATGTTGAAAGGGAGGCGGCATCCGTCATCAGCATAAAGACATGGGTATAGGAGAGGGTACGATGACTTATTTTCCTCATTCCCATTAATTTGGGCAAACCTGATCTGGAGGCAAGATCCCTCCGGTTTCTTTCTTTCAGAGAGCAAGATCCCTCTCTGCTTTCCGGTTAGGGCTCAGGGTTGGACACCAGCAATAAGGGAGTTATATATACTGCTGCCTGCCCTGGCCTATGGAAATAAATCAATGGAGGGGAAAACACAGCTCAGTGTGAACCTTGGACCATTGGAGAGGGAGTTAATTAGCCCCCCTGCAGCTAATCATTGCCATGAGATCAAGTGTTTTGTGCTCTTCGCAGAATGCCAACCATTCAATGGGAAGACAAAAGGGGGGGGGGAGCAAAAAAAAAAAAACAAAGCATCGTACTGTCGCTGCTGGAATTTGTTTGCAAGACCACTTTATCAGTGTCAAGAGAAAGGCAGGCTGTTTTACACCGCAGGGTTCCAAATTGCTCAACTTGCTAAAAGACAGCTTACTGGGGGGTGAGAGCCTGCTGCTGCCAGCTGAGGTTGTTCCTAACGGGGCCCAAAGGCGATGGAGATGTTACTTATGGGCAGCCAAATTCCCAGTGCATGAAGGAAGGGACTGGCGTAGGTAACTCTTCTGTATCGCGTGGAGTCACGTTTTAACATGGGTTGGGAACAGAGTCCACTTCAAGATCTGGACCCTTGGCCTTCGTGGGAATACCGGCACCAGCGAAATACGGGGTTGACCTCATCGACATTGAGAAAAAAGCTCAGATTTGCTTGGTTGCCAGAACAAACACTGAGCACCTGTACTTAACAGCGTGAAGATACAGCTATATATTACATACATACACGCACACACGCCGTTGTCCCTAGCATTAAAATTGCATTACAAGGAGTGCACGAGGAATAACCATTATCAATTATATATTACACGCTGCTTTAGTCTAAAAGAAATCTAATGGCTCGGGGGTTCTGCTGTGAGAAGGATTCTCTCTTGCAAGGTTTGAAGCTGATTGTGTTGAGGAGCTTTGTGATTCATTCACCCAGCCCCGCAGAGGTACGGTGGGGATATCCAGCCCAGGAGGTGCCTTGACGACATAAATGCTCCGAGGGCTGGAGCCCCTCTGCTCCGAGGCCAGGCTGAGAGAGTTGGGGCTGTTCAGCCTGGAGAAGAGAAGGCTGCGGGGAGACCTTAGTGCGGCCTTGCAGTGCTGAAAGGGGCCTAGAGGAAAGATGGGGACAGGCTTTTTAGCAAGGCCTGTGGTGACAGGACAAGGGGTGATGGGTTTAAACTAAAGGAGGGGAGATTTAGGCTGGATAGAAGGGAGAAATTGTTTCCACTGAGGGTGGTGAAGCACTGGCACAGGTTGCCCAGAGAGGCGGTGGAGGCCCCATCCCTGGAAACATTCCAGGTCAGGTTGGAGGGGGCTCTGAGCAACCTGATGTGGTTCAAGATGTCCCTGCTCACTGCAGGGGGGTTGGACTGGATGGCCTCTAAAGGTCCCTTCCAACCCAAAGCATTCTATGATTCTATGATTTCTCCTGGCTCCAGGCAGGTCATGCTGGATTATGGATCCCTCTGTGGGATGCCCAGGACAGGACAGGGGCTGAGGATTGGATCTTACGGCTTTCAGAGGGGTTATTCTGTAAAGCTCTCACTTCTCTGTCTGGATAATGCCACTGTGCCATGGGTCTCCAGCCCCAGTGCTCCCTCCATGCGGTCATTTTGCACCCTGGCCTTCACGGACAGCCTTGCTCTCCAGTTTATCATTGTACTGGTACCAGAGCTCCTTACGTGAGCCACTTGGTCACCTGGGATGCCATCTATGGCCATGGGCACCTCCAAAGGTGGCTGTTCCTGTGTGTCTTGGACACCTCTCGTGGGTGGGATGACTGGATGTGTCTCCAGTGCTGACAGAAGGCTCTTTGGTGACCACAATCTCCTTCTTTAGATACTTTGGTCCAAGCACGAGACAGGACTCACATCCCAGATCTGCAGTGTGTCCATGAATTTGCCCCATACCATTTCCCTCCGAAAGTGCTGACAGCCCCCCCTCCGGCGTTTGCAGCCACCCAAATCTCCTCTTTCCCCCACCATACCACGCCTGAAGGCTGAGCAGCTTTTACAAACCAAAACATAAGAGGCGACCTCCTCCGTTCTCAGCGTGCTCCTCATCCCTGCTCCTGCCTCCAGCCATTCAGCCCCAAGCAGCCCTTGACCTGGCCCTATTGAAAAGACCAGCTGGCTTCCGCGTCTTCACGTTGAGGAATAAACGTTTGCATTGACCGAAGGCTTTCCAGTTAAACGATTCGCAGATCCTCCTTTGTGGATTGCAGACAGCGAACGAGCCCAGCGTCCTGATAGATGCCGTCTAATAAAAGATAATGACAGGGACGCTAATCTGCAGCGGGGCGGAGGGAGGGGCTGCCGTGCTCAAGTCTTAACGCTGATATTTTAATCCAATTAGTGCCCCTGTGTGTACCAAGGCAGCGGCTCTTGTGGAAACCTCAGCGTAAAGGCAGCCGGGTGGGTAACAGTCAGGCCGGGGTAGGGTGTCTGCAGGACTTTGCCCACCCCCTCAATGCTTTTGGGGGAAGATGGGGGGTGAGGGGGGAGGAAATTAAACTGCAAAGCCAGCTAGACCTTATCCAGTGGTTCACGTGGCAAAGGAGTTTGACAAAACATGGCTCGGCAGAGAAAAAAAATGTTTTATTTCTTTTGGGGCAGGTTAGGGGGTCACTAGGCTGGTAGAGATGGTAGAGCAAGATGGTAGAGCAAGCCCATGCCCGGTTCAGGAGGTAGGGTAAGACAGAGATCATTGCCAAGAAGCAGAATGGATCTGGCCACCCTGATGGGTAGGAGACAAAAGCAACAGGGAAGAGACATCAGCAGCATGGACATCAGCAGCATGGACATCAGCAGCACGGACATCAGTAGCATGGACATCAGCAGCATGGACATCAGCAGCACGGACATCAGTAGCATGGACATCAGCAGCATGGACATCAGCTGGGCTAATACTAAAGTGGGTCCCACATTTCTCTGCTGCCAACAAGCCCGTCGCTGCCTTTTGAAAGCCCTATTTCCCTTTCCCATTCAGGAGATCATGCCTGAGAAAGTGATTTCTCAGGATGCAGATTAAAGCAGAAGAGCAGAGAGCCCCCCAGTGCAATTATGAAAAGGAAGTCATAAAAAATAGTAATTAAAAGTCGTATTTCTGCTGGGTAAATGCCTGGGCAGGGCTGGGAGTTGTTGGAGAGAAAGCTGCCTGGAAGAGAGAGGATGCAGCGGAGGCAGAGACAGGGCAGAAAGGCTTCGTCTGCAGCAGTGAACGAAACAGGGACAGGGACAGGGATTGCCCCATCCCCGCCGTTACCTGTTAGCACAGCCCCCTGCACAGTTTTAATCCAGCAAAATAAGCCCGTTGGACCCTGCTCTCTGCTGTGACCTGTCTGTGCCTCGGTTTCCGATCGTATCAGCCAGGGATGATAACGTGTCCGTTGGATGTCCTGTCCACGTAGACGGTGTGGCGGTGGGACACACGGCGTTCCAGTGTGGCTGCTGAACAGGAAGTGGGGAAAAGCAAAGCAATTTGGGTTGGATGGAAGAGGTTTCTCTCACTGAAATGAAAACATGGGAAGATTTTAATTTGGTTCAACTCCGAACCGAGCACATATGACCTCCTGGAGTGACAGCCAGGGCATAGCCTAAGGGCATTTAGCACCTACGTTTGGACAGGGGAATTACTAGTAAAAGCCCCCATGTAAAGCCAACATCTGTATACGTAAATTAACCAGAGCCTCTTCTCTGAGGTCCTGAGGTCTTCTGCTTGGGCTGCCCAAACTACAACACTCTTCCAGGTCCCAATCCAGCTGTACCTGCAAGGATCTCACACCACCCATGATGCCTCCCTGCACCCCTGCAGGAGATGGGGTACATCTGTCCGCTCCCCAACCTGGCGTCGGCCCCTCAGACTTGGGCAAAAAGAGACCTCCTAGCAGGGTGGTTTGCAGGTGATTGCAGTCTCAACATGCTGCTCTTGGAAACTTTAACCAAGCTCCTGCCATGGATGTACAGGCAGGAGAAGCTGCCCATGGGACAACTGCAATAAGACCTTCCCAGGAGAGGTTTCACGCACCATCCATCAGCCCATTTCAGCTGCAGTGACACGGCTCCAGCTTGAAAGGTAACAGATGAGCCCCCGACCATGATGAACCTTTCGGGAAACACTCAAAAAAAACCCCAAACCCAACAACCCTAAAGCCCGGCGGGACTCTTAGCCTTCCTGCCGCTGAATCACCAGCGATGCGGGCAGCAGGAATTAAACAGAAGAAATAAGAATGGAGCACAGTAAATGGAGGTTGTAAACATGAGCCAGATTAAAAACTTAATGGGTCTAAGTAGGCACCGGGGGAAAGCAGGAGTGGGAGGGAATGGGGCTGAGAGGGAGGGGGGTGGTTTTGTCTGATGGGCGGAAAGGGCCGTGGGAAGACCAAGCAATCCTGCTGCACTCAAGGGAGGCGAACCAGATGCTTGGGGAGCAGGAGCTGGAAATGCAATTACTCCCCCCGGCACGCAGCTCCCGCTGCGCTGGGCTGGGTCGCACCCAAGAGCTTGGAGGAAATTTAGAGGGAGCCATGTGCGAGACAAGGCAGCAGTTCCTGTCCTCCAGCATCCCACCCCTGGCTGTGGTCCCCACATGGGTTTTGGGGCACAGACTGATGGAGGTTATTTGAGGCATGACAGAAAATTATGCCTATGGAGGAAGAAAAGGTTTTCCGGTCCTGTGTAAACGTTCCTTGGACAAAGTGGAGATCTGCTCATGGAATACAACCTCCTCAGTTCTCCTCATAAAAAAGGAGGGCGCTCAGGCCAGCCCAGGATGAGCTTGGTGGGTGAGACGTGTGCCTCAGATGTGGACGACTGAGGCTTAAATCCTTACTGCATTTACTTCTCCGTGGTGCAGACGACCATGCTAGGTAGGACCTTCCAGAAAGTCTGCTCCAGACGAAAAGAAGCAGCACCTCTGGGTATTGACACATCATGACCTTCCCACAGAAGAGCCATTTTATCCACAAATCTCCACCTGCCTGTTGCCACCAATGGTTCAGTAGCTGTGTTTTCTCCAGGTAGACCTGGAAGCAATGTGCTCCAAAAGCCCTGTGCAGAGGGGGGTGTTCAACCTGCCATTTTCCAAGGATGTCCAAGAGCCCCCAGGGGTCTCAGCCACCTCACAACTGAAGAGCTCCACAACTACTGGAACAACCTGATGAATTTCCAACTCACGCACTTTTTTTTTCTTTGCAAGCCATTTGGAAACGATTTTCCGATCAAAGATGGGCCAGATCTAGTGGCACGAGGGGCCTTCAGAAGCTCAGATGCAAGGGCTATGGTCCTTGTAGCTCTCCTGAAAACCCTGCAGCATGCTAAAACAAAGGCGTCCTGATCCAAAATGCTCTACCTCAGCTCCCTCAGCCTCTGAAAACCTATCCTTACAGGTTGAAATTCAGAGAGTAAGTATTTTTGTTAGGCTATGTAGGATTAAAGCCCGTGTTGCAGGTGTTGCTTGTCCCTCACGCTCAGGTTTTTGGTCTGAGCCCCAACTTGCAGATCCCCAGTGCAGGGCACGTGCCGAGCATCAGGTTTAGAAGAGCTCCAGCTTGGTACCCTTGAAGCTGCCTGGGAAGTTCAGAAAGGGTGACCAGATGTGCAGGCTTGGAGCTTGACGTCTTCCTCTTGCTGTATCAGCCAGTGTAATACACCCATGATCCTTCCCTACGAACTTCCCTTCCATTACAATTTGTACAACCGTACTTTCAGTGCTGTGCATAAATACACTTCCAGTTTCACTCTGCCATCCACGAGAGGTGATTGAAAATGCAAGCTATAAACAACCAAGGCAACATCAGCTTTACTATTATTACAGCTGTTAGGAAAATTCAATGTTCTTGCAGTATCCCAGGGTTCAAAAAAAAACCCCGCTTTTCCCATTTGTCTCCCAAAGTGTTGCTTTACATGCTCTAACATGAAATCACTACCAGATCTCCCCCTACGCTACGCTGCAGCTAAGAAAACAAATTGCTTTGTGAGTAAAAGAGCAAAGCAAGGTTGGTTTCCAAGAGATGGTGGATCCTCTAGTGTCCAACAGAGCACAAACTCCAACAAAAGATTTACCCAAGGCTGTGACATTTGTAAAGTCTCTCTAATGGGTGGTTTGGTTGGAATTTAAGAGGGTGTATGCTCCTGGGCTGCTTTTTCCTTCACTGAGGGTACTAACTTGTCCCTCTTCTCTTTCCACGTGCCTGGTTATGTGAAACTTGTAGGATTTATCCTGACAAATTAGTATTAAAAGATGCGAGGGGTTCTCGGCTGCTGACAGCCACCCTCCCTCCCTACGTAGGTCTGGTTTCCTTAGGAAATCAAAGTAAAGCTGTGATAGTCGCTGTGGTGAAAGACGCTGCACAAAACCAAACAGGAAAGCTTTGGAAACAGATTTTTACACCTCTCACGTGAAGACGAGCATTTAAAATGTCTCTGAGGTGAGATTTGACTTGAAAATTTTCCTCCAGGCTCTAACACCTAAGGCAAAAAATAATAATAAAAAAATTGAATACTGATGACTTTTTCTCTACTCGCCTGGTTTTAGAATCATAGAATAATTTAGGTTGGAAAAGACCTTTAATATCATCATTTTAGTTAGCTTCCGAGGGCCCGATGTGCATCCTGGAGAGCCTGAGGTTGGCAATGCCACAGGTGAAGCTGCCGAATTTCAAAACGTGGGCAAAAGAGCTGGTTGATCACACCAGTGGGAGCTACTGGTGGGACAGGGACTCTGCCCTCATCTCCCAGCTGGTGGTGACCAAGTCCTCCTCCTGCTGTGCCTGTCACCCCAGCCCATCTCTGAGACCACTATGGAAAAGCTGACGCGTGCTGTAGCACCATGCAGACCTTGGCCGCATCTGCTTTTTGGACCTTCTCTGGTTGTCTGAGCCACCTTCTCATGTCCTCCTCCAAGAAGGGACCACAGCCCTGCATGGCTGCCCTCGGGAAGAGGGGACACGCAGGATGCCACCTCCTCCGAGCGTGCACATATGTTGGGGTGTGTGTTTACACATTTGTGCTCATGTAAGCTTGAGCATATGCACGCGTGCTTGGGTGCATGCATGCATTAAGTGTGTTAATGCACGTATGTACACGCCCAGGTGGGTGCATGCCTGTTTTTGCATCCCATGCATACGTGTCTGGGCGCGCGCAAGCTGGTTTTTGCAAGCGTGCGCACAAGCGTACTCATGCAACGGCGTGCACACACACACGTGGGCAAATGGGAGGTGTGTTCGCGTACGCAGCCTTGTGCGTGTGCCCTGAGCACGAAGGGTCTGTTTGCCCTCCAGAGCAGTGTCCACGCAAGGGGATGCGCAGCTGCGTGCACACGTGTGTTCAAGGGGGTCCAAGCAAACCCCTTCCACGCAGATCCCTGGAGCTCTGCAGAGCTGGGCTGAATCGCAGCCATGGCCGGGGCAGGCTGACCTGTACCACGCGAGGTATTAACGAACAGTAACGGGATCTCGCTGTGACTCATCATCACGGATCTGACAAACTGTTGATCCCATTGATAAAAGCCCGCAGGGATCGGGCACCCAGCCAAATCCCTCCACTTCATTCATGGAAAGGAGGGCTGGGGAGGGAAACCGGCTGGGCTCAGATCCAGGGAACAGAAGCACAAGCGGCTCTGGCTATTGCACAGGGCCCTCCGATAGCCATGGATGGAGGCCAGAGGCAGGAGCCGGGAGCCGTAGCCATCCCCACGCAATGAGGCTCCAGCCAGAAAACAGCAAGGCAGCGTCGTCCTGGGCCAGAAATTCTCCTCGGGGCGGGGGGAAGAGGAGCAGACCCTTCGGCAAAGCCCTGTCGCTGGCAAAGGTCGTTTCCTTCTGCCCTTGTGCAAATCCCTCCGTCAGCGCTGTTAACCCAAGCAGTGCTGCTTTCCCAGTCGGATTTAGAGCCAAGCTCCAGTCCTACATGCCAGCAGCAAGCGAGACCCCATCAGCGAGACAGGTAAAGGCAAGGAAGGGGCAGCCCGTGGGTGTTGTGAGATGCCCAAGCTGCAAATATCCCTCGTGCAATCCCTCAGGCATTCACATCCTTGTGCGTGCCCAAGCTCTCCTAGATGCCTCCAGCGCTGGAAATTACATGTGACAGTTCCTTGCAGCTTTTCCTAATTGCTGCTGGAGAGGAAGAGGCACCTGGAGCAGCCAGCCCATCCACCCCTTACAAATGAATCCCCCAAGCCCTGTCCCTGCAGGGCTGGGAAGTTTATACAGCCCATCATGGAGAGGAGTCTCTTGCCAATGGGTGGGGTAGGCTGATGAACCACACCATGGGCTACTGGACCATATCACACCCATGGGGACACCCATCACAGGGGGAAAACCTGTAAATAGTAACCTCTAGATAAGTACCCAGGCCACCAAACTATTGGTTCAGAGGGGTCCTTCTTGCTGGAGACTTTACTGAAACAAGCACCCTCCCAGAAAAAGGGATTTTTTGGGGGATGAACGGGTGTTTTCCAGCAGGGAAATAAAAGTTTGCCTTGAGAAATTCCTGGTCAGCTTTCTCAAGAGATTCATGAAACGACATGAACGGGGTCACTGAAGGAACGACTTATGCCTCGGTGCAACCTGCTTGGAAAAGGGCTGAAGAGGCAGGAAACCCTCGCAGTTGCCTCAGGCAGTGCTGGAGGTGCTGCTCTGACCCATCAGCAAGGAGCTAAGGTGTTCGTGCTCCAGGCAGTACCGGTGCAACTCTGCGCACAGCTGCTCTCCACCTACTCTGTCAAAAAGGCTACCTTAGCTCAATATGCAAAGGAGTGGGGCTTTTAAACCCAGGGCGTCTTGATAGACCAGCCCAAGAGGTCGATCACATGCAGTGATGCTCACAGACCCGAGGAATCATAGAATCATAGAATCACAGAATCACAGAATGCTTTGGGTTGGAAGGGACCTGTAGAGGCCATCCAGTCCAACCCCCCTGCAGGGAGCAGGGACATCTTTAACCAGATCAGGTTGCTCACAGCCCCCTCCAACCTGACCTGGAATGTTTCCAGGGATGGGGCCTCCACCGCCCCTCTGGGCAACCTGTGCCAGTGCTTCACCACCCTCAGTGGAAACAATTTCTTCCTTCTATCCAGCCTAAATCTGCCCTCCTTTAGTTTAAACCCATCACCCCTTGTCCTGTCACCACAGGCCTTGCTAAAAAGCCTGTCCCCATCTTTCCTCTAGGCCCCTTTCAGCACTGCAAGGCCGCACTAAGGTCTCCCCGCAGCCTTCTCTTCTCCAGGCTGAACAGCCCCAACTCTCTCAGCCTGGCCTCGTAGCAGAGCTGCTCCAGCCCTCGGAGCATTTTTGAAACAATCAGTTCAAGCAGGGGTTGTGCTACCTTTGCCAGGGGGAACCTTTCTCAGGTGCACCCAGAGAGAGATCACGTCATGTTCCAGGGGCTAAATGCACCATCTTATGTCGATAGCACATAAACTTCTCAATGGGCTCCTTTTCAAGTGTCAGGTCAGGAGGCCTGACAGCCAACCCTACGATATTTTGAGCTGTGGGGATAAGAACTGAACAACAATCCTTTCTCAGAAGGCAATGCATGGAGGACCCAGGCTTGGACAGGCTGAACACATCATGTTTTCACCGATAGCATCTCCAGGTCTTACGGGTGAACTGCAGAGAGTGACAACCTGTCAAGGACAAAAGACTATTCAAAAGGACCCCACTGGAACTTTGATCCCTAGCCAAACCTGTTGTAAGAAAGGGTGAGATGATGGCTGGTTTGCTTTAAAAGCTGCAGCAGTGGCTTAAGTCAGGCCAGCCCCTAGACTAGTGTTGGATTAGTCTCACTCCACTGCTTTAATGCGTCTGTAAAGGTTAAGTGCTGATTCCTAAAGGTGTTAACCATGCAATGGGGCTGTGCCGGAAGGGAAAGTAGAAATGATGGCGTGAAAACAAGCAAAAGACAAATTTAAAGTGCTTACGAAGACCCTTCTGAAGAGAGAGATGTTGGTCTGTGGTACAGTGCCCAGGAGGGAAGGGGACTCAACCCCACCACCCACTTGGGGCTGATTTTGCCAAATCATCGATCCCACAGGAGACAGCAAGGTAACTTTAGAAAACGTGAGTCTAACGTGAGGCAGACATGCAACAGCAAGAGCAAAACACCTACAGAGACCCCAATCCCACTACTGGACCAAAGCAAGCAAACCCTTGGAGAGTGATCTACACCATCCTCTCGTATCCTCACGTTACTTCCAAGCCTTGATTCAGAATTCACCTGCCTAAGTACTAGTGACTAACTGGATCAAGCCGAGAGGAAGATTAATACCTTAGCTGCGTATTGTAGCATTAGTCACGAGTTTCTGTGCGTGAGGAAAGTCGATGCCGGTGTTGTGCTCTACCCACACAAGCAGTCCCATTGAGACCCAGAGTTACTCAAGCGGGGAAAGTCAGGCAAAGTGAGGATGTGTGGGTAGCTTTCACAGTGCTTTTATGGTAACATTCGAGGTTGCCATCCAATTTCTCCTCTTGAAATTCACTGAGCAATTTTCTCCCTCTTGCAATGCTTTTTTTTTTTAAAAAAAAAAAACCAAAACCACATTACAGAGAAAAATGGCAAGAAACTGTTATTGTAGAGGAGGGGAGCGAATGCAGAGAAGGGAGCGAAGGCAGCTGTATTGACCATCTGCTATACCGCTAAAAACACCCACTTAAGTATCTGTTTACAAATCAAGTTGCCTGTGTTAGTAGAAACAGAGGCACTTGCTTCAGAAGTATCAGACGATTGGCTGCCAACATGCTGAGTTTATTAGGTAGCAGACTGGGTCTTTGTGAAAATGTGTGGTAGGAGGAATAAAACCAAAAGCTGTTCTTAACAAGGAAATATTGAGAGGCACACGTTAGAAAAAAAACAGTGCCTGCAAGGAGCTGCAAAGAGTGCCCACCCCTGAGCCAGCTGCCATTGCTAGAGGAATCCTAAGATTTCTTAAACATGAGGTGTAATTTCAAAAAAAAAAAAAGAAAAAGATGGTGGTGAATAAACACTCAGCTCCAGCTCCAGCTCCAGCTTTTTCTCTCTTGTTTACCAAGGACCACGTCCAGGAATGCTGTACTGCCAAAGAGACATCTCATGGCTGGCTCACAATACTGTTAGCAAAACTATTATTCCTTTAAAAAATTGAAGTTCACATTTATTTTAATATTTCTTTACATCTCTGACTTCTTGGAGTGCTCAGAATCCCTCAGGAACATGTTATGTACCATTCAAGCCTTTATCTTAAGAAACCTCCTATGAACTATTATTAAATTAATATACTTATGACATTTTGTGACTGTTGCCATAAGATATGGTCTGATACCTGATGGTATCAAACCAGTCCGGCAGTCTTGATTCAATTCCAGCAAGTGGGTAGAAAAGCCTCTGAAACCATGAGCCTGAATGTTCTCAGATTAAGGAGCCCAGCAAATAAGGTCCTATCCCCCTCTTTCTACAGAAGATCTGATGGTGATCTGACAACTATTGTGTCAACACCGTAAAACTGCTGGTGGTTTCAGAGCTGGGCTGTTTGACATTCCCTCAGCCCCGAACGCTGAGTATCCTGTAGTTGCAGGTAGAAGAACATCATGCAGTGAATTTGACTCAGATGCTGGATCCCTTCTCCACAGGTGCCAGTGAAAAGCACGTCCCTCCGTTCCATGGAGTTCCCGTTAAAAGCTCTGACTTCAAAACACTTCGGTGGAGACCAATGACTTTGAACCTCCCACACCACCTTTATGTGGAATTAAACCTCTGGTTTTAGGAGCACAGGAAAACTGCAAATGAGGTCAAGTACATGGGGCTGCACAGGCACCTGGGAACGGATGGGTGGAAGACACGTGGCAATGGAGATCAGTCAGTACAGCCCGTGGATGTTGGCACATGATCACCCACTCTAACGTAGACACCTAACATAAGTCAGATGAACTGAGTTCATGCAGCGTCCATTCATGCCTGTTGCCTTGTCATGGTTTAGCCCCAGTCGGCAACTAAGCACCACGCAGCCGCTCGCTCACCCTCCCCCTCCCCGGTGGGATGGGGGAGAGAATCGGAAGGGCAAGAGTAAGAAAACCCACGGGTTGAGATAAGAACAGTTTAATAATTGAAATAAAATAATAATAATAGTAATAATAATAATAGTAATAATAATGATAATAATAATAATAATAATTGTAATGAAAAGGAGAACGAGAGAGACAAACAAAACCCAGGGAAAAGAAAACAAGTGATGCAACCGCTCACCACCCACCGACCGACACCCAGCCAGTCCCCAAGCAGCGATCGCTGCCCCCCGGCCAACTCCCCTCGGTTTCTATACTGAGCATGACGTCATATGGTATGGAATAGCCCTTTGGGCAGTTTGGGTCAGCTGTCCTGGCTGTGCCCCCTCCCAGTTTCTCGTGCACCTGGCAGAGCGTGGGAAGCTGAAAAAGAAAGTCCTTGCCTGGTGTCAGCACTGCTCAGCAACAACTAAACCATCAGTGTGTTATCAGCATTCTTCTCATCCTACATCCAAAACACAGCACTGTGCCAGCTACTAGGAAGAAAAGTAACTCTAACCCAGCTGAAAAAGTCTTGCCTAAAGACTGTCCAAAGAGGTTCTTTCAGATGGAAACAAATGTGGACACTAGCAGCACAGTTTACTTTCTCATGCATAGCCACCTCCTGCCATTTGAGATGTCCTAAGGGATCTCCCACACTGACGCATGCCATGCCTTCCTGGAGCAACACCCAGTGGCCAGATGGATCCTGGTGGCATCTCAAACCTCACCAGATACTTACTGGTGGGCAACAAAACCAATCCCCAGCGATGGGAGTCAGGTCTGGATTCAGAAACCTACATTCATGTAGTAGGTGTCTCCATGAGAGCTGTGCGCCCAGGCCCTCACCACAGTGAAGGAAGAGGGGTCAGTGACTCGGGTTGTCCCACCTGCCTCTCACTGCTGCTCCAGCCTGCCTGGTGGCATATCTAACAGCCCTGTGAGGATGTTCAGATAACATGGTGTGTCTTCAATGGCACTGGTTGCCAGTGTGTGGACTGACTTCCCAATGAGACCATCTACTTTGCTGTTCTTCCCCCTTTGGACAGGTACTGCTATTCCCTCACTGCAGAGGAGCCTGAATGCCTATCAGATGGCATTGCTTGGAATTTCATATCAATTTTATATAGAAATGTTAAACAAAAAGCCCCCAAATACTTTCTAGAGGTGTGTTTAATCACAACAGGGATAATGAAGCATCCCAACCCCTAAGCTGTCAGGTCATCATTCATAAATGCCTAATGATGCAAACAGAGTTTTCAAGATGTATTGCTAGCCAATTTTCATCATCGCTTGAGAAACAGGTGCAGGAGGATACAGCTGCACTTTGGGAAGTTTGAACACACAGCTGAGGCTGCCTCAGTTTTGAAAACAAGGGGCTGTGCACTTCTGACACAGCCACTTCTCAGATGATGCCCTTCAGAGAACCAAAGTTGGGTCTTCAGAGGCTACCTCACCATCCCATTCCATCCCATCCTAAAAAGGGTTTTGGGGTAACAGCAATTTTAGGGTAATCCAGCAATGACGTCCTGAAGCCAACTGGAGGAATCAAAGCTTTTCTCTGATTAGAGAATTCATGGGATAGGACTTAAAAAATAGGGAACAGTGCAGGTAGAGTTGCCTTAAGACTAACGGCACTCAACTCTCCGATTCCAGTTTCTAGGATTCTATAAAATAGGAAGCAAGGTGCTTGCTGTGTTAGAAACATATCCAACATAGTCAAAAAGTCTCAGGAGAAAGAAGTTTTAGGTGCCAGATATCAGTCAATGAGCCTTTAAAAGTATTCCCCTGACTCCCAGCTTGGCCACTGCTGGGTACACGAGGCAACAAGCAGCAATGAGATGTAAGAGTAGCATTTATTTCATGAAACAGGAGCCATCTGCCTTCTCCTGAATGGTATGGACATAGAATCATAGAACAGAATCATTTTCGTTGGAAAAGACCTTTAAGATCATCAAGTCCCAACCATTAACTTAACACTGCCAAGTCCACCACTAAACCATGTCCCAAAGTGCCACATCTGCCTGTCTTTTAAATACCTCCAGGGATGGGGACTCAACCACGTCCCTGGGCAGCCTGTTCCAACATTTGACAACCCTCTCCGTGAAGAAGTTTTTCCTAATATCCAATCTAAACCTCCCCTGGCGCAACTCGAGGCCATTGCCTCTCATCCTGTTGCTTGTTAGTTGGGAGAAGAGACCAACACCCACCTCACTACAACCTCCTCTCAGGTCGTTGTAGAGAGCGATAAGGTCTCCCCTCAGCCCCCTCTTCTCCAGGCTGAACAACCCCAGGTCCCTCAGCCACTCCTCACAGGACTTGTGCTCCAGACCCTTCCCCAGCTTCGTTGCCCTTCTTTGGACACGCTCCAGCACCTCAAGTGCAGGACTCGGCACTTGGCCTTGTTGAACCTCATACAATTGGCCTTGGCCCATTGATCCAGCCTGGCCAGATCCCTCTGCAGAGCCTTCCTACCCTCAAGCAGATCAACACTCCCGCCCAACTTGGTGTCATCTGCAAACTTACTGAGGGTGCACTCGATCCCCTTGTCCAGGTCATTGATAAAGATATTAAACAGAACTGGCCCCAACACTGAGCCCTGGGGAACACCACTTGTGACCAGTCGCCAACTTGATTTAACTCTGTTCACCACAACTCTCTGGGCCTGGCCATCCAGCCACTTTTTTACCCAGCGAAGAGTACGCCTGTCCAAGCCATGAACATCTTTCCCTCCTGTGCAGTGGCATCAAGACAGTCCCTTGGTTGCAATCTTTGACTCCAGCTTTTCACCAAAGGGGTTGCAAATGCAATATCAGTCTGAATATTTCCACAATTGCAGATCAACCAGTGGCCATGATGTTGATGTCCAAGGCAACCACAACTGTTGTAAATCAAAGCTTCTCCATCAAGGTTAGTCAATTTGCGTTTCTTTACATCCATGGGAGGTCTAGCTTGTGCTCCAGCTTAGGCATAAGCAGGGGTCAAAGTGGGACTATGAAAACATTGGTAGGGATACTTAAAAATGTTAAAGCAGATGGCACAGCTCCATCTTAACTCCTGTCTGCAGAAAGCCCTGGCAAACTGCTCTGAAGTTCTGGCTGACCTGTCTGCAGTGGTTGCCCATTTCAAACCATATAAAATCCCAGCCACATGCCAGGGATCTTCTCCCTGACAAACAGTCCCACCAGTAGCCCATCACACCTCTTTGGGAAAGCCCTACCTGGCTTTCCTCCCTTATGCTCCCCTATACAGAGGAGCCGAAGCAAGAAGAGCCCGCACAGGCACACAGATTTTTAAGCTCCAACGATGGGAGCGAGGAGGCCAGCCCTCTGCTGCAGTCCACAGTAGGATGGCAAGCCTACGTGATAGCCAGATCCAGGCAGCTACCAGCCATTCATCTCCTGCAGGAGACAATATTCCCCGTTTCTTTTAACAACTGCATTTTACAAGGGAGTGAAAAGAGCAGACACTGCTGATCAGCTGTTAAACCTCACTCCAAAGATGAAAACATTTAACATGAAATCAGATCTTAGGGGATAGGATTTTTTTTATTATTATTATTCTCTCTCTCTCTCTTTTTTTTTTATTCCGTTCCCTTTTAATTTGCTCCTTTATCTCCCAGGCCTTGATAGTGTCAAGAACTGACTGATGACTACGGCGTTAAGTTGCCTCTGGTTAAATCAAACACCGCTTCAAGCAAAGAGTGTCTGGCTAGGAGCAGCTCAGGAGTGACAGGGAGAAAGGGAATAGGCTATGCTCCTTTGATGGGTGGAGGGAACCACGCTCTTGGACCGATGGAGAGAAGAAGAAAATATCCCTGTGCCTATTATCCCCGTCCTCTGGCACAACAGAGCTACCCACAGTGAGGGTTCAGATAATTTGGGCAAGAGGCAGGGTCTGTGAGGCTGGTCCAGGACAGGAGAGGATGCTCATACGAACAAAGGCTTGTAGAAATGACAACATCTTCCACTCGGAGCGAAGAGACAGTCTTGTGCTTTGTCTTCTCAAACTGAAGCCGCACATATGCATAAAAAAAAAGCCCAACACCTCCTACTACAGTGAAGCTCTACACAGCCTCTCTCTCTCTGCAGGAAGAAATCAGTGGAAATGTTAAGCAGGGGACTCATTTTGCTTGGCGGCAGCTGCCTCTTCAGAGGGCTGTTCAGTGACTGAACCAGCACCATCCAGTTGTGCGTACAGGTGCACACGGTGTGACACCATTGCAATACCAGCGCTGAATGCATGGCCATTACCGATGCTGAACAGCAATGCAGCCGCTTCAAGTTGCTCACAGATGTCCAAATCTCAGCTGAGTTTTCTTCAAGGTCAGTTCCTACCTCTGCTCCCACCAGGTGAAGCTTTTCCGAAAAGCCAGAGCACTCCTCCCGCTCCACTTTGTGCCATTTTACATTAGTATCAATGCCACTTAGAGCAGCAAAGCTCTGCTCTTTATTAATTGAGCAGGGCTGTTCATCCACCTTATGCAGATGAACACCAAATACATTCCGTGAGCAGCACTGGGAACCAGTCCCCCCCACTTAAAAGAGGAGTTTTGGTTAACATGGAAAGCTGAAAAGTCTGGAGAAAGGGGGCATTTTAGGAGCTATGTGGTCTGCAACACATTAGGTATGAGCCAGGCTCCCCATAGCGAAGGCTGCATTTATATGGACGTGTCCTTGGAGATGGAGCTTGTCACCTTGGTGGCGAGGTGGAGTTTGCATCACGGCTCTGAAGCCACACAGCAGTCGTGATGCTGTCTCTGGGATATTATCAGCCTCTTGGAACCCAAACACTTCTCCTCCCAAGGCCATTATAGCCTTTTGAATGTTGCGCATTATAAGGTGCCGTGCTATCGCAGCATTTAAACATTCAAGAGATGTCCAAAGTGGGGTCACAAATCTGAACTCCCTTGAATTGCTCAAGTTGGATGAAATTGCATAAGATCTCAGGAACGGCTGTGCTGGGTCAGACTCGTCCATCTTCTGTCTCCCACAATAGCCAATAACAGATTCCCAAGGAGAGCATAAGAATTGGGTAAGATGATAGTTTCCCACAACGTTCCCAATCTCCAGCAATCTCCGTCTCAGGTTCTACATATAGAGGTCTGGGTTTTTTTTCTAATTTTCTAATTCTAATGACTTTTCAAGCTATGCAAACCTCTAGCATCCACGGCCCTCTTCAGCAGTGAGTTCCACAGCTTAACCTACACGCCACAGGAGGACAACAGGGTGCTCAGCAGGATGCTGAAGGCAGGTGTCTGAGCTCAAATACAGTTATATTAATACTGCTAACCAGCTCCCAGATCAGGGGTGATTCGCATCTGGTAAGTTCAACACTGGCAGGCAGATCCCCATCCACCCTGAGGGCTCTCATGCGTTCCTACATGAGAGGAGCCGGCAGGATTGGATGGGCCCTCCTGAGCCCTGACACATTATTATTTATGCAGCAACCTCGCTCTGACATTGGTTTTACCTTAGAATCACAGAATTATTTGGTTGGAAAAGACCTTTAAGATCATCGAGTCCAACCGTACCTGTCCACCACTAAACCATGTCCCTAAGCACCTCGTCTGCCCGGCTTTTAAATACCTCCAGGGATGGGGACTCCACCACTGCCTTGGGCAGCCTGGTCCAGTGCTTGACAACCCTCTCCGTGAAGAAGTTTTTCCTAATATCCAAGCTAAACCTCCCCTGGCACAACTTGAGGCCATTGCCTCTCGTCCTATCACTTGTTACTTGGGAGAAGAGACCAACACCCACCTCACTACAACCTCCTCTCAGGTCGTTGTAGAGAGCGATAAGGTCTCCCCTCAGTCTCCTCTTCTCCAGGCTGAACAACCCCAGGTCCCTCAGCCGCTCCTCACAGCACTTGTGCTCCAGACCCTTCACCAGCTTCGTTGCCCTTCTCTGGACACGCTCCAGCACCTCCATGTCCTTGTACTGAGGGGCCCAGAACTGAACACAGCACTCGAGGTGCAGCCTCACCAGTGCCAAGTACAGGGGAAGGATGACTGCCCTGCTCCTGCTGGCCACGCTATTCCTGATACAAGCCAGGATGCTGTTGGCCGCCTTGGCCACCTGCGCACACTGCTGGCTCATGTTCAGCCAGCTGTCGACCAACAGCTTTCCAGCCACTCATCCCCAAGCCTGTAGCGTTGCATGGGGTTGTTGTGGCCCAAGTGGCCCTTGATTCACCTAACCCAAACCGGTCACCCACATCTAAACAGCACCTCTTTGGTGGTGGTTTCCAGAGTATGTGGATCCTGTGGGATCCTGGTAAGTCAAAGGAGTCCCATGCCTCAGTCTCCCCTGTGTTTTGACTGTAAATGCTCTAAACCTGGGGCTATTTCTGCTTGGGTGCATGCACAGAAAACACTGGATGTTGGAGTATGTCATGGGTTTCCCGTGGAGGGGTGGCAGCCGGTGGGGTTTAGTTTTCTTGTTAACAGTCCTTAAAACTTCCAGACACCTGGCAAAGGGCAGCTTTGCTTGCACGGTCTGACAACACAGCACAGAAATCCAGTGCCTCCAGGACACGCAGCCCATGTCCCTGCTAGGAAATAAAATGGGTCATGGCCAGTTCTCTGAGGGCAAGCAGCATGGCACAGCTCACATCCATATGGCTAAACTCGCCCGTCCTCCAAAACAAGCTGGCATCATGCCGGTTGGAAAGCATCCATGCTAAACCCTCAAGCATGCCCAGATATTGTCTGGGAGAAGGATAGTTGGTCTGGGCCAAAACCGTGCTTGGGACCGCAGTAATGATTTAGTGGCACAGATGATCCCAGACCAGGATGCAGCCTCGTGCCCTTCTCCTGGTTGGTTTGCTAGTGCAAATACAGAGACATGGTCCTGGTGAGCTTTCAAACTGCACACGCAGACCATGCCTGCAAGGACCCACCACCCTGGGCTGGATGGCTACGTCCATGCATGCCAAACAGCGGAGGTACCTAAAATTTAGCATTACAGATAACTGACCTCCAGTATCCAGCTCCTGGCAGTGTTTAATTTGCTAGCACAGGCATACCCTCACCTCCTGGGTACATCCTCCATGTGCCCACCTCCCTGCCCACTGTTTCCCAGAAAAAATCAGAGGAACCAGACTCACGCGCTCTTGCATCCTACAAGATGCTGAAGGCGCAAGCAGCCACGTAATCCACACACGTGGGTAGGGGCTGCTCCTGCTCCAAGCTATCCTAATCCCAAAGTAATGAGAGACACAAATATGGCAAAACAGGGGGAATACACCAGGACTGAGTCCATGGCAGAGCTGGAGTGTATTTGAAAGCCCGGCTCTGTTAGGCTGCTCCCACAGCAGGATGCTGGTGCAGGAGGAGACCCAGTCTCTGCCTCTCCATTGCAAAACCCAATTATCATATCAGCACAAAAAAATAAAGAGCAGGGAGAAGGGAGAGATCTGAAATGTGGCTCTCCATTTGAGCCAAGCAGCATTCCTCCTCCTCCTGTTGCCAAAACCAGTTAAAAATATGCCTGAGTCTTAGCCTTCACCGTCAAGCTATTTACTATTATTTATCTACAGCACTCTATTATTTTGTGAATTGGGAGCAGCAAGCTCATAAGAAGAACAGATTTTGCCTTTAATAGTTTTGCCAGTAGGAACCTCTCTGCACAGCCAAAGTTCTGGAGAGAAAAAAATTAATTTTTTAGAAGAAACTTTTTACACTGAGGGTGGTGAAGCCCTGGCACAGGTTGCCCAGAGAGGCAGTGGAGGCCCCATCCCTGGAAACATTCCAGGTCAGGTTGGAGGGGGCTCTGAGCAACCTGATCTGGTTAAAGATGTCCCTGCTCCCTGCAGGGGGTTGGACTGGATGGCCTCTGAAGGTCCCTTCCAACCCAAAGCATCCTATGATTCTATGATTCTATGAATTTGGGGGTGGGGGGGGTGGGGGGTGAATAGCCCACATCAGCCTGATGTATCAACTTCAGAAATGGCCTTTTGACAGCTCCTATTCATGACCCTATTGATGATCAGAGGGCTGGAGCACCTCTCCTATGAAAACAGGCTGAGAGAGTTGGGGTTGTTCAGCCTGGAGAAAAGAAGACTTTGGGGAGACCTTACAGCAGCCTTCCAGTACCTGAAGGGGGCCTACAAGAAAGCTGGAGAGGGACTTTTTACAAGGGCATGTAGTGATAGACAAGGGGTAGTGGCTTGAAACTGAAAGAGGGGAGATTTAGATTAGATATAAGGAAGAAATTCTTCACTCTGAGGGTGGTGAGGCACTGGAACAGGTTTCCCAGAGAAGCTGCAGATGCTCCATCCCTGGAAATGGTCAAGGCCAGGTTGGATGGGGCTTTGAGCAACCTGGCCTACTGGAAGGTGTGCCTTCCACGGCAGGGGGGTTGGAACTATATGATCTTTAAGGTCCCTTCAAACCCAAACCATCCTATGATTCTATGATTCTATGGTTCTACGGTTCTATGATTCTATGATTCAAAACAGAAACCCTGCCAGCCTCTGAAGCAAAATTGACTGCTATAGTCAAGCCTGCAAGCCTCAGTCATTTCAAGAAGATTGGCGTTGCAGGATGTGGTACTGTGGTGAGACCTTCCCTGGCGCTAGCCATGCTGGCTGAAGGCTCTTGCGAGTGTAGCTGCATTAAAACAGGCTTCACCTGACTTTGACTTACACCACGAAGATGTGCCTGCACGAATAAGTGATTCAATCCCAGAGAAATGCAACTGGAAAAAAAGGTAATTTATCTGCAGAAAGGCCTGCTTTGCTTGTGGTCCTTTCAAAATGATGATAATTAATGCCCTTAATGCCAAGAGACTTAGAGGTTTAGTGAGGATTCAGCTTCTTGGAGGTCTGAAGCCATGCAAGCCTGCGCAGCAGAGGAGGGTGAGCAGAGGGTTTGAGCTCAGTGCACCCAGGGGGAACAACAACCACTGCCCAGAAATCAAAAACTTCACCAATTCATAGGTGAAAAGGATGCACATTTTCCACAGAGAGAAGAATTAGCCATTGGCATGATTCGCCCAGGAGCATGGTAAATGCCTTGTTTCCTGATGTATTTAAATGAAGATTGGATGTCCTTCTGAAACCACCCTTCTTGGGCTTGGCTGGGGATAGTTAAAGTGGCTACTTTTGACTTAAAACCTTCAGAACTAGCTGACCACAGATATATATATATAAAAAAATACCTACATATTAGATAGGCAATTAAAATGCACGAACACATGTAGACGTCAAATTCCAATGAGCATTTTCGAAACACCATTGGCTTTTCCTTTCTACTGCTTCATGCCTCTCCTTTCCTTCCGTCTCCTCCCCTTTTGGAAGACCATGGCAGGTACTGCCTCCTGAGGTGCATTGTAGAGCACTTCGCAGGTGGAGGTCCTGATCCTGGTTAGTGGCCAAGAACATGACTGTGATACCCAGGTCATTAAAGACACGTCCTGGAGAGGTTGTGATGGACTAACGAAGGATGGTCCTAGTCACTGTAATTGGAGGAGACAATTAACGTGGGTTGAGCTGGCTTAGAACTTCTGTATGGTCACGAATGGTTCGCTTGCAGAGAGCCAAGCTCTGTGAGGGCCACAGCAGAGGTTGGCTAGCTGGTGGCCACACCAGAGGAGCTGATGAAGGTGGTCTGAATGGCAGAAGCTGGGGGAACAGAAATACAAATCTGTGCTTTGTTGGTGTTGTTGAAAAGAAGAGAGTTCAAGAGGGATTACAAGGTGCTCAGGGGAAACTGTTCTGTGTAAACTTAGATGATGGAGACAGCATGAAAGAGTAGGGAGCCCGTGTCAGCAGGGATTCACCCCAAGAGAGGGATGGGAGCTGGTGGAGAACTCCTTCTTGTGGTGTTCCAAACCATCTTGCCATGGGGAGAGCAGAAAGAGCCTGAAGATGGCATAGGAAAAGTATGAAAATGAGACCCGGGATGAGGAGGAGACTTCAGCATGCAAGCTGTTAAGGAAACAACCAGTGCGGTCTCACCCAGTTCGCTCAGCTGAGTGCTGGAGGGCGGCCAAGCAAAGCTCAGAGCGGTGCTGGTGGGAGATCAAAGGATGCAGGAGTATGGTCAAGAGGTAACAGCTATCGAGCAGGGAAGGTGCTGGTAGCTGAGGTGGGTGGAAAGGCTCAGGATGTTGTGGTCCAGCCAGCCCCATGTGCTCCCCTGAAGGGCCCAGGTGACCCACTGGGGTAAGAAACAGTGACAAGGTGGGGAAGGAAAGTGGCAGATGTAGTTGTCACCAGGGTGGATGATATCACTCTGACAAGAAGGTTCAAAGGTTTGGTGGTCAGCCCCAGGGGGAGCAGACTTGGGCACCAACATTGCGGCAAAAATCACAGCCAGCCAACTCTGAAGGAAAACATTTACACACATGGGGATGCCAGCATCCATGTCCAACTCCCCCTTTGATCGTCGATTGATCGCAAGAATTGCAATACCCACACAACTCTCTCACACCAACAGATGGTCGTCATCTCGGTGGCTATGTGTACCGTTGTACATAAACTAGGAGATGCACCATTCCCTGGTCCTGAGAGCTTGCTGCAGCCAAACCCTCTTGCCCAAGAGCAGGAGGGTTCACCCAAACCACCTCTTGGGAATAGCCCAAGGCTCCTCCTAACCCCTGGAGTGTGGCTGGGAACTGTGCTAGCCGGCTTGGGTCAACCGTATGTGCTTTGAATTCATTGCTTTCCTTCCCACTGAATAACGCTGTGCACGCATGTACACAGATGCACACCATGTTCTACGAGGCCAGGAGCAGAGCAACTCCTAGGAAACAAAGCGTTATTCTGCGTGCTTCATCACGCAACTTCTTGCTCACATCCTCTGTGGCCCTGCAATGAGAGCTTGAGCTGTGTGAGCATCACAGCTTTAGTTCTGCGGTCTCCTGCCCTGGCTCCGCAACACATCTGAAAGGCTTCAAATCAATCCTGAGGGGACATTTATCATTACAGCTTTCACGTTTGTATTTTTAACCTCCTTGAAGAGGTCCCAAGGATAGCCAGAGGAGCGATACTATTTTAAGCGCACAAAGCAGATGAAAAAACCCAGAAAATTAGCACTTAGTGCATTTAACGGACTGGCAAGTGTTTGATCTGATCTTCAGGTTGGAAAGGGTTGGATTTCCTTGTACAGAAGCCGAACAGCATCCTCCTCCCAAATCAAATTTCAGCCTCCCGTACCCGCACCTTGCAGACTGTGGTTTCAGAGGACGTTTTTAAGAGCTGGGAGCATGTGCCCACCTCCTGTGTTAGGCGAACACGCACACTACAAGAGCGCAATCGCACAATCGCATTAGCTTAATCATGAGCAGCGGTGCTAGAAAAGCTCCAGTGCATGCTGGCAAAACGTTAGCAATCCAGACTTACAATAGCATCCGCTTTGAGGAGCTCGGGGGCAGACAAACAGCCCATGCAGAAAGGCGACGGGTGGTTTTTGCACGCGATCTTTTTCTGGCAGGCAAGTGCGATCAACCCTACGGCGTTGGAAATAGCAAAAGGAGGTGAAAAGTCTCCCCAAAGACATCTAGGTGGTCTGGCGCTGAGGAGGGAATTGAATGCACTCCACCAGACATTTCTAGATCAGAGGGCACTGCCTTGTGAGTCCGTATAAACTGACGGACATCTAAATGATGGGAAGAAACAGCCCCAGCCAAGCTACCTTACAACCAACTGTAAAATTTCTTGTGTTTTCCCCCAATCTAGCTGGCAGTGGCTAGGCTGTGACAGAGGGAGGTCTACAAGACAGCGGAGAGGGGGAGGTCATTTCGTATCACCCAATATAATAATTTCCTTTTCAGGTTCTCCTCCCTAGGCAGACCCACCACTCGCCGCCGACAGAGCCATTCCCTTTGCTCAGGTGTTTGGGTGCTACGCGGTGGCTTTTGGGTTTGAACTCTTGGAACCCAAGACCACAATCCTCCATTTCCAAAGGCTTTGCTTAATTTTCAAATTGATTTTGGCGCGGTTCCTAAAACGGTTCACAGGGACTGAAATTCATACATGCCACCAAGCAGTCAAGACCACCAGCCTGGGACTCAGCTCCAGGTTAGGGTATCTAAACGCAGGTGCCTATCTGTAGGTGCCTCAATTTCCACCACAGCCATGGGATTCCTAGCCCATACAGTCAGCAAGGCTGGGAAAGCAGTTCAGCTCTCCCTAAAGCAGATGTCTCCTCCAGGACAGCTGGATTACTCTCTCCAAGCTTCTTTATGCTTGAGTCTCTTGCCCACAGGGAGGCATCTAGCACTGACTGTGATGCCCCAAGGTATTTCTCCTGGCCTTCAGCTGCTGTTCCGAAGAAGTGCTGCAGTCTGATAGGCTCTGTGTCATGTTTGCCAGTCCTGTACATCTTCTTATAGAAGAATAATCCTTCCATCGGGCTGCAATATTCCTTCAGAGCAGCAACCATCTTGTAAGGATGTGCAGGACCTTCAGCACCTGGGTAATTTCAGCTGGGACCTCTGGGTACTATTGCAACACCACTTCTGGGAGGGAGAGGAGGCAAAAACATGACTGTGGGTGTGTCACTGGGGAGGGAGTCAAGACGATGTGTGGGATATGCTTTCCTTTTGTTGTTCAGGTTTACTCTTCAGCCATTGTCGCTCCAGCCGTGTTTAATTCTGAAAATCTTTTGGGCATGCTAACATTTTTATTAGCGTGCTGCTAATAAGGGAGGTTAATTAGTCCCTCCTTTCTCTCAGCTGCTTGGAGGTGGTCGCTGTCCTGGTGCAGTTTTAGCCATCGTACGCTGTGATGAAAGAGCCATTGCTGGGAGGGCAGGGCCATGACCAGTGCCTGTGCACCAGATTTGAAGCAAGAGGAGCACCAAGTTCAACCCTTGGGTTCAACCGATCCCAAGTCTCCTTGCAAAGCTCCAGCAAACAGAGTCCCTGACCTCCAGGCTCAGAGTACAGCAGTCTCCTTGCTGGTGGCTTCAAACCCATGGGGAAACACCCGCTGCTTCCAGCTGGCACCCCAAATCCCTTACACTATCCCTCCAGCTATGAATTTGGGATGATCTGGGCATCCCGTCTCACTCTGTCCTGTCCTTTGGACCCTGCCTCTGAACTCTGCCCCAATCCAGCCTGGACTCACCCTTGATGTACTGGGGAGACCAGAAATATGTGCCATGTTCCAGCAAGGTCTCCAAGATATGATGGGATCAAGCTGGTCTCTACTAGAGACACTTCTGATCCCCGCTCCTTCTCCCACTTCCATGCTACATTTTCCACCTTGTGATCAGTTCACACTTGGGTTTTCTTTCCTTCTCCTGCTGTTTCTAAGACAAGCCCCTGCATCTTGGCAGAAATTACTGCAGTGAGTCCTCGGGTGCGGGTCCGTGAAGTCTGTATGCCCAACTCTACCTGCTCCAGAAGGCCAGCCACGCTTACCTCATGGCCCTCTGTTCCTCTCTCTACATCCACGTCATGGCAGCCCCAAGGCCAGGTCTGGAGGCCAACCTAAGGTTTGTGGGGCTAACAGAAATAATTTCGTTAATGGGAATTCACAGCAGATCAAGCCTTTGTGTGAGGATCCCCCCTCTCTAGCCAGCACATCCTATTTAGCTTGTAATACAAAGGCTTTTTGCAGCACAGCACGGTAGCGGTGCCAATGTCTGCAAGAAGATGCCAAAGAGCAAAAAGAGCAGCAGCAGCTTCTCTGGGAAGTGCCCGGTTTCAGCAGCTCTCCTGGGATGGGGCATGTGCTGGTGCCTCCACAGTGGAGTAGGGCTGAAGCCTCCTGCTCTTTGTTTTGGGGGGGGGTCTGAACTTGTGCAAATTCCTTGCGTTTCCACTCCTCTCTCCTGGCAAAGCAGGAGTGTTCATCCTTAGCTCCTGGAACACACAGACTTTCTTAGAAAAAATGTATTTTCCAAGCAAGGATCTTTAGGAAAATGAGATACTTGATGAAAAGCTATCCCCTTGCCTTCCCTCCCAATTATTTTTTAAGTACTATAGAAATGAAATAAAATATTTTTATTAAAATGTCAGCAAGCAAACAAAAATTCTGAAGAGATATTCCACAGCAAAGCCAAAATCAACTCTGAAAAATTACTAAAGCAGAAGAGGTAACCCCCAGACTATAATTTCTTTCCTAGGGAGACAGCAAAGCCTCTAGAGCTCTCTGTACAGAGGGACTACTGCAAAGTCTGGCGTTATTTGATTTTATTGTTTTCGCTTCAGAGTAATAACAGCCCTTCTCTAAGACTGAGGACTGGATTTGTCCTTATAATATGACCTTTTTGTAGCCTACAAGTAGTGGGAAAAGGGCAAACTCTGGCAGAAAATGGACAAGATCTCTGGCTTTCTGCCTGTGGAAAGTCAGGTTTTATCCGTGCTCAGTTCCGGGCTGTTCTGAAGACAAGAGCATGGTGATCTCCACTTATCCACTGTGATCTGCCATTTCCAGAGCTCCTGCTGGGAACCCAGGCCAAGGCCCCAACGTGGTTTTGCTTTTCTTGCAATGGTTGAGCAATCCCTCCTCACCCTCCAGAAGCAGAAAGAGCTCTTTTCCTTGCTAGACCACCACAACAGCCACCCAATTTTTCTGCAGATGCCCACAGCCATCCTGCTCTTCTTGTGAGTGGTCCACTCCCATGCCTGGTGGGAAGGATCCATAAGGTTGAACACAACATCATTCCCTCTCCTGTAATCACACCCACCTTGTTCAGAAACACAACGCTTTTTTCTCCAAAAGCAGAAGGAATCACGATACGCTGCGATATGCAAGTGTTACTGCTTGGGTTAATCCACCCGAAGTCTTTCGTCTCCTGCAGAGCCCCAACCATAACAGCAGTTTCCAGCCAGGGGCTTTCTTGTTCCCTCCCCTGATGGGATTTAATCTCTCCTCTAGTCAACTGCTCCTTCGTCTCCCCTAAGAAAAACCCTGGGAACTACTCACTGTCTGTTTCAAAAGGCAAAGAAGCAAAAGAAAATGGTCACATACTGAAAACGGAAGGATAAATCGCTTCCTTGGGTAAATCAGAGCAGGTCAGCATAGGCTGGTCTACCACAAAACCCATCCCTCCACACAGCGCTAAGGTGAGGAACTGATGTAGGGCTCCGCTGGTAGGACTGGCTTATCCCTTAACATCACCAGTGAGAAAAAAATTACATTTTGTTTTCAAACGCATCTGATAAGGTACCTTTTCAGTGAAGCTACAAGGAGAGGGAATGAGTCAGATAAAGGAAACTTATTTCAGTGTGTAGGAAGCATGAAGACCTTCCCAAACAAACTAGCTGGGCCTGAAATGTCAGGCAAGTCCTTACTCAAGGAGTGCGTCAGTAGGTACATCAATCAGACAAGCCTTTCTTCCAGCATGCACATGAGTGAACGAGTACCTCAATTATGTCTATGTGTTTCACTGCACATTGACCTTAAGAGTCCAATGCTTTATAGGAAGGAGTTTAATTGAATTAGCACACCCATGGGGTTTTCAGCCAGGCTACTAACTGACCCGCTGATGTAGCACATTTAAAGGTAGCACAGGACACTGGAGTTCAAATGTACCATCTTCCCCCGCTTCCCATTTGCAGTCCAAAAAAAAAAGGATCTCAATGATCCCAGCAGCAGTGGTATTCGTTGCAAAAAACATTCCAACAGTTGTTTTGTGGTTTTAAAGGCACGAAATATTGAATTGAATAGAATAGAATAGAATAGAATCGAATCGAATCGAAT
>VYZW01054331.1:0-12549 GCA_013401315.1 Balaeniceps rex | reverse complement strand
TTCTTAGGGGAAAAAAAAAAAATCACATTCACAGCTTTTGCATGCTCATTCAAGATCAGCCACAGTGGAACATCACAGATAAGTAAGCTGGTGATGTAACCAGCATCAAACACTGCATCAGATAAACCCAAAGGCTCTACAGGGTTATATTTTGCAAAGCCAAAAGGCTTTTCCCAGAGAGGAGGTTTAGCAAGCATAAGCCAGCCACACTGTTTTCACATTCCTGGTGGGTTTGTTTTTTGCTTCCAGAAAAAGTCCCAAATCTGTATTTATTATTAAACTTCATCACCAAGAAAAAACAATATGCTTTCTCATTTGATATTTAGACTGAAATATAAAAGCACCAAATGTTGCATTTTCGAATGCACCATCTCTGTATGAACACTGTAGTACAGTCCAAACCAAGAAAAGGCCATTGGTCCTTTTATCTCCATGGTAACAGCAGCATCTGTGAAGACAAACCGTATTCCCTCCTCACTGCAAAGTCAATTTATAGTCACATACTATGACATAAACTGATAAGACAGCACAGCTAATCAGCAGCTAGGAGAAACAGGAACCAAAGTACGAGATTAAGCTCTTGCTCAAGAGAATGTTCTTCTGTATATTTCTCATGTGAAAATTACAAAATTAATAACCGAATAAAGCTGTTCCTTTGAGCTGATCCAGGTTGGGAATTTGTGAACTCCCAGTTAAGCTAACAAGGATGGTTGCTGAATATTTTATAGAATTAGCTTCTTGTTTAAATCTCCAGTTATACCCTAGTAAATGGGGAGACAATTAAACAAAGCTGTTCTTTGCAAAAAAATTACAGAAGAACTATTACTTAAATATCACCTTTTCCCTTCAAAGTTTCCTCAAAAGACTTGTCATCATTAATAGCAACAAGCAGAGTGAGAAGTTTCACAACTCTACAAACTACTGCCCTCCCATCTCTCCCCTCCCCCCTTTTCAGCACCGTCAGTGGCGCAAATATTTCAGCAGCATCATGCTTGTGCACTAACAGTCTCTATCTCCAGGGAAATGACCATATGTACAGGCTTGATGAGTCACCTAAACGTGCTTTTATTNGTTTCTTGTCCCATTCCAATGCTCAGCACGCTGGCCTTATGTTATCAAGACAGCCAAGCTTCCTCCCTTGCTTCATGAATCAATATAATGACCATCTGCTCACATTATTAAGTTAAATATATACCAGAACACACTGATGAGGGCAGCTCATCTGCCACGGTCAAGCGATCAGTTCAGAGCTGTTTCATGGCCAGTTGTAATATGTCCAGAATAAGAGCGAGCAGGTGGTCAGCCAAATGCTACTTATCACAACATTACCTATGAAGTTCCCCAGGCTAAAGAGAAGCATTAGCTGTCAAAGATGCTGCGAAATTATGTAACTTTGCAAAACAAAAAAGGTGGTAAGGCAGGAGTTATTCTGATGACCTTTGGTCCAAACTGATTTGCAAACAACTATCTTTTATGTCAAAATACCCTAAGGTGCTCCCTTTTGGTCAGTCATCTGCCTAAAGCTGAACAGTTAACTTTACAACCTCCTGTTCACCCCCAGTTACCTGCCACACAAATTCCTGCTACGCTGGAAACCAATATAAGAACTTTATCTAGCAGACATGCACTTAGGTTTACCTATTCAGCTTAACCTTCCATCCCGACAAAAGTAAAATTGACAATAATTTGTAGAATTGCCAGGGTAGCCACAGCCCTGGAGTCACATCACCATGTGTTAGTGCTATAGCAGTGCAATAGGAAACCATAACTAATGGCGAAAGAAAAGCCCCAAAATTCTCCATTCTCCCACATAACCAGTCTGTAATGCTTGGATTCTGCATCAACAGGTACTTAACCAGTACTCATTTTAAGAAAGCTACATCTGCATGTATGTCTAAACATACACTTGATGTGGTGCTGCCCCACGCAGCAGAAAAAGAGTGAACTACACAGAATCTGGCCTAATGTGGCAATTTCTAAATAGCTTTGTTTATATAGTTCACAAAACCTTCACTGTCACTCCAACCTATAACTCCAACTCACATGGGCTCATTGGCGTAGATCAGGCACCTTAGCAAAATGACTCCATTCCACAATGAACACCTGATGTGAAGCATCCATACCTTGAAACACACATATACAACACTGCAAGACGTTAACATGATTACTTGGTATCTGCTAACTTTGCAAGTTAAATATCTTTTCCACAAATTAAGATAATTCAGAGAAATACAGACTTAAGTGTTTTTTCTATTGCACTGAAGACAGCCTAAAGGTATCCTCCCTTATTCCAGAGAAGCTTTTTCATGATTCAAATACTGCCTCATTTTTAGAAGGTACCAAATACAAAGCACTGAAGAAATAGTACAATTTTAAAAGGTGCTTGTGTATTGTGAAATTGCACATCATAGCCAAAACCCTCTAACAGCCATCAATACATCACATAGATAAATGGCTGCTAAGAAAATAAAACCATTCCGTAAAGAGTCCCATAAAACAGCTTTCCAACCTATTGCAAAGTCAAGCAGCTCACACTGGTGTGTGAGGCAGAGAATATACAAACAGTCTTGTCAGCTTGCTCCAAGTTTTCTGTTTTTAAATCCAGTTTCTGCAGATGTCTGGCAGTGCAGTGCACAGGTTGAATGAAAAGTAAAGAATAAGTTATACAGGTATTCAGAAAGGTGCTCTCTGGATGATAATCACTCCAGATCAAGGAGGAAACACTCTGGTCAGGTAATGTAATCTATTAGATGTGTGAAACATTTTTTCAAAAGCCCAGTTTTGAGGGATATGAAAACAAGACTGAAAGTCAAATGAATAAGCAAAAGCAAATTGCACAAGATGCATTATCTGGATTTCAGCAATGCTAATGCTACAGGAAGGCTCTCAGCTGCTGTATGCATGTTGAATTCTGTAACTACACAGGTTCAGAGCCGATGCCCACTGCTCATTCACTCAGGTTTCCTACAAGAGTTCTAGTATCAAGCGTATCCAAAAGCAGTAACTCAGCCTGCAGTAGTTTGTTCATGTATGAAAGATGCATTAGTAATTTAAAAGCTATTCCTCCCTATTCTGTAATGAATACCATTGAAACTTTAATTTTAAAGAGGATAATAGTCATGAAGCTTTTATAGTGCATAGCATTTTTTCGTGTGTTTGGTACAAGTTTTCAGTTTGGTTCTATTTTTTGTCTTGATGTGTCCAGAGATAACAATAACTGAAAAAACAACTATCTGGCTCTAAACTCATCTGAGCTCTTACTGTTTTATTCAAGACAACAGAATAACTTGCATAGTGTATGTTAAGCACGTGCTCAAGCTGTTGTTTGAGCCAACATATCTTTAGTTCACTGTCTTCCACAGTTCTCCCCTAAAACAATATGAAGTTGGCCTGATGAGTAAGTATAGGATAAAGTCTGCCCACATTTGTATCTTAGCAGAATGAATTAAAATGTTTTACAATTTGTTGAATACTACAAAGTGAAAAGTTGGTAACTGCACAGGCTATTTAGCCTTAGCTTTTAACTTAGAATAAAGGCTTTCCTTTATATGAAAAATATAGTAAGTAGGACAGAACTGGGAACACCAGGGTTGCACTTTTCCCTAGAATTACAAAGTCTACTCAGCAAGATACTTGTACCGTACGTTACTTGATGCCACTGTGTGAAAAGACCTAGACATAAGAGGCCCAAATCATTATCCTAATGAGTTTGCAACCTAAAAGTATTAAACACAAAGACTCTGATCCCACTGAAATGATTGGGAAGAACTCACATGGGCTTCAGCAGGGGCAGCCTGTCACAATAAGCATTCAGTTCTACTAAGTTCCACCAACATTAATAACCTGCCAACATCAATAATCTGCACAGCCAGTGAACTATTTGTTTCCAAAAACCATTTTTCTCTGCAGAGATTTCCATTCCTTCCATTACTACAAGGAATAAACAGGTCACCTGACCAATATCAAACAATGTCATATAGGATAGCTTCTGCAGGATCACCGCAACTTACATACCACATGAGTTGCAATTCATATACCAGATGATGTTTACAAACGAAAATCACTACTACTTTCTGGCTTATTTGGTTTAAATGAAGGCCTGAATTTATCTTGAATGTTTTGGGATATACTACTAGGCAAAGCCATTTGTTACCATTTATTGTATTCTCATGTTTATTATTAACATGTTGGTCTCTGAGTGATTAAGATGCTTAGCTATTTATTCATTCTACAAAACCAGAGCAAACCAGGCTTGTGGTTGAAGTTATAAGTGAAGTCACAAAGGATAAAGCACACATCTTTCACCCTGACCCCGTGAGGTCTCGACCTCTCTACTCAAATACATAACCAAACAAGCGTACTCCAAATATGAAAACAATAACTATCAGAATAAAGCCTTTAAAACCTTATTTTGATCTCACTAGTGTGATGAGGAGCAGCTGTGTTGTGTGCTATTATCATGATTGGCTTTGCTTTACAATGTTATCTAATATCAAATTCTGACCCTTTGTTGCAAAGATCCCCCATTTTTTTTACAAAAACTTTCTCTCAACAGATTAAACAGTTTGAGACATTTTTCTACTTGCCTCATTATCACTGCCTAAAAAGTGAGTTTATAATTTTAAGACTAATTAGTATTTGTGGACATCCGGGACATTCTCTAAACATCACTGTCAAGAAATATTTCTATGGCTTCAGAATAATACTTACAGACTACGCATGGTCTGATCTGGGCAAAGTTCAGTGCCCTTACTCCGTTAAAGCATCGATATCCTTGGAAATGCTAAAAATGGGGGGCTGTGACAGAACTCCCCAGCAGCAGGAAGCCTCAGCAGTTGCAATTTATCTGCATGCCAAATCACTCCGCTCCATATGATGTGCCGAGTGTCAGCGCTGGTATGTAATTGAGCACTTTACTCTCACGCTATTAACTACTGGAGCGAGTGCTACGGTCCACTCTGCACTTGGGAATGGCGTTATGTATCAGCTGATGGCTGACTGCGAGAGATGAACCGCTCATCTCTTCCTGTCCTACTCCTGCCTCATTGGTATTGAAAAGAAAGTTTAACCTACCTGGTCCTGACATGTGCCACATAATTCATTAAAGTTTGTTACTACAAACTTAAGATGAAAAAGTGTTATTTCCTATGTCTGTCTTTAAAAATTTAAGTACTAAGTGGCTTGACAACAGAGTCACCCCCATGTACAGGGGTGAGGGGCAAAGCTGGCAACCATGCTGTTTATATAAGCAACTGGTAATCTGAGAGATCATAAAGATTATTTTTATAGGAAAAACATACATTACTGGCTAAAGACTCCCACATATTCACTCTACCACCTGAGACTGAACTATGTCTGAAAATTTGAGGCTTGGCCTGTGCCTACAGAGCCTCCATTCAGCACCACAGCAGCATGGCTGAGACAGGGACCCAAACCATGTCTGAGGATGCCATGGATAAGACAGGTGCCCAGCTCCCAACCACAGTAATCACCCCAGCAGCCAAAACCAAACACTGGGCACGGAAGTTGAGGGGTCCATATCATCAATTGGTGCCTTCACCAGAAGGAGAGGGAGCGAAAGGCAGGTGGGTGTTTGGCTGCTGGCCCGGGTCAGCCACCACAGCCCTTTCCGGTGTCCCATGTCTCCTCTGACACTTCCACAGGTGGCAGGGTTCTCTGTGAGGAGAGCCCAGGGCTGCCCCATCCTGGACATGGCCGGTTCCAGCCACCTCTGCAGCAGCCCCACCTCAGCCCCTCAGGGAGGCTGGCCAAAGCTGGCCCACCACAGGAACGTAATTATATATCGCTTATTTCACTATGTGCTTGTACTTTTATTATACAAAACGTGTTCTCAAAGTAACAGTGGAAAAAACCCTAGCTATGACAGAGATGCTGTGGTTCTGTGGATATTAAGGAAAGGATAAAACACTGTGTTTTGTTTTCCTGCAAGCATGTGCTGCCCCTCCGTGAGACATTAGCTGATTATTATTGCAGTGATAAAATACACAAGCTCAAAGCCAAAATAAACGTTTGTAAAAGGACTGCTAAAAATTTGTCAGGTCAGAGTACAGTATTTTCATTTTCAATCCCATTTTGAAATATTTTTCATACATGTGTATAGCTCTGTTCTGAAGCCTCTGAATTCTTTTTCCTACTAATTTCAGTAAGATGCCCCAAAAGCTTTCATAGGAAGCTGCTTCTAATTTTCAGCTTGGTTGTTACTGATTAGTTGATATACGTTTGCTTGTATTGAATTTCCTTTGCAATACTAATTTTACCCCTGTATGTTCTGAGCTTTATATACAGCTGCTGATGCATTTATCTGTTTTATCTTATATACTCTCCATTTACCCTTAATATAGTTAGAAGCTGTTATTTAATCTAATACTTTTCCCTGCTAGTGTTTGCCGCTCTGCTTCAGAGGCAAGTAAAAAGTACTTTATGCCAAACAGCCAAAATGATTTCCATGTGAAAGAGCAAAACCGAGCAGCCTTCTCTTCCCCACTGCACCGCTGTGTGCCTCTTCCACATTACATACTGTTCATTTCAATAACTAATTTACTTAATTTCTCCAAGCTTGTCCATCTCCAAGAAGTTAAACTTGTTTCTATCATTTCACTGAAACTACTCCCTTTTGCCCCAAACCCCATCTCCCTCTCTCAGAAATTAACATGCACTAAATCCCAGCAGGTTCTCTTCTGTCATCGTCTTTTCTGGAAAGTCCTTGCTCTTCACCAAAATGAAGCCTCAGCTAAACACCAGTTCAGTAGCTGCTGAATTAATTTACTGGCTTTCATCACAAACAACCTGGAAGTATTAACTGTTACTGGCAGCAGAGTAGAGTTGTGGAAAAATCTGTATATTATGAGTCACAATAAATCCATTTTCTATTTGTACACTACACTGATATTACTATTAAAAGCGTTCTTTGTTTTCTGTTAAGCAACTTAAGTCCTAAGTCAAGAAACTGCTTCCTTTTAAGTTACGCTTAAGAACGCTACTAAAACAAGGCTCTAAATAACTATTTATACCTCCTCCCACTCTGTAAAACAACTTTTAAAAAGGAAGCCTACCAAAAAAAAAAAAATCTATCCCACCCAAATGAAAATAATTTTGCAAGCCTTCAGTCAGTCCTAATACATACTTCCACTTAAAATGCTTTGTATTAAATTGATCACCTTAACAAAACTTTTTATTAAGACTGCCTTATTTGAGTACAGACACACATACACACAGTAAGTAGCTCTCAATACCCTTATTTGCTGGCCCCTTTCTGGAATCTCTGTTTTGTGCCAGTCTTGCCCTGTTCCTTGATATGCAAACTATTCAAACTCCCTTGCACTGCATGTGACTCTGGACAAAGGATCATCATCTCTTTAAAGCAACCCAAACTCTCAGTTAACAAATTGGTGTATTTTAAGTATTAAAACATCAATTTCTCTAGGCACATAGTATGCCCACAAAGGACTACAAACAACGTTATATCTGTCATTCGCTGCACTTTTTTTTTTCTGCTTACCTTTCCAAGGATTTTACTTGTTTGCTTGTAAAGAAAAGCAGAGGTATGTGAATATGCTCAATATCTGATTTTTCCTGTGCACATACATACGTTTGATACATTTTCATTTCAATTATATGATTCCATTTCTTTCACTGTAGCAAACACAATTAAGTGCAAAAGAACTACTGTACCATGGAAAAAGCCAGGTGAATCAGTAATATACTCCCCTCAGATACAACGCTGGCAGAGTAGAACTTTCCTTTGCACAAAACACAGCAGAAACATTATTTTTCTTATGACACTTGTCCATGCCAAGGATAGCAGCTAAAGGTTGGCAGCACCACAGTTTTCAGGTGGAGAGGGTACGTGCCCCCATGCAGATCACAGGATCACGTTTGCTTTGTCACCAGCGCACACTAGCACGCTACCTAGTGCACACTAGCAGGCAGAGTGGGCAATACACTTTTGTGTCAGCTTAAGTCCCCACTTAAAGCTCAGCAGACCCTATTGGTGGCGTTGTTTTATCAATCAGGATGCGAGTATGGCTTGTTACAGTAACTATCTTCCCTAAAATATCTAGGGCAAGGCACGATACTTAACAAGGTAAGAAAGCTTAACTGTATTCACTCCATAAGCTACAGTCTAGTACATGTATTTCCAGCTCAAGGCTGTTAGTGACACAGAACGGTATCTGCTAAAGAGCGAGAGGATCTGCAAAATACTAATTAGCCAGAAACATTTCAGTAGACCTGAAGTTAACAGCATCTGTGCTGCTTCTATCCACTTGTAACAAACACAACGATGCTTGAAGTACAAAGCAAAAGATGTATTAAAAACCACAAAAGCTTAAAAAAACCTCAGTGACTACCCGCCCCACTAAAATAACTTTGTCTACATATTTTTCATTAGAACATTTCATTTTTCATTTTAGAAGTGAAATCTACAGAAATGTTACTATGGTGCTGTTGGCAACAGATCCAATCAATTTGAAAATTGCCTTCCAAGTTTTCATGTAATCCAACTGCATTGGCAAAAATTTGTGATGAAGTATTTCATATATAGATATGCTGTACTCAAATCTGTTACCAGCTGTTGTTTTTACATCCAAGTAAGAGATGTATGTACTCTGAACACAACGTACAAATTTCCTCAGTCTTCATATGAGATCCTGAAGTCAGTTTGTTCAGGTAACGTTGCTATTTTAAATAATTATCAGTTATCCTCTTCTAACAGCTGAAGAGAACTGTGTTCAAACATCCACATGTATCATGAAATACAAATTCACAACCAGTACTTATCGTTTCAGCACAGCCCTCTAAAGTGATACACATTTAAGCCACTAAGTAGCACTGTTGGTTTTGTGGTGTGGTTTTTTTGTTTGGTTGGTTTGGGTATCTTAAGTTTAACACATCTTTTAACATCATCACACATTTAATTATCAGAAACTCCATGGTCTCCGGCAGAAAAATCAAAACTTTCGAGTAACAATTTTTAATAGATAAAGAATATGCCGTAGTAAATATTTATGTGACAAATTAGTGAAGAAAAATTATTCTGCAAAATTAAACCACTAAAATTCCATTAAGCGTCATTTTGTACCATTTTACAGACTTGATTACTCCCAGAACATAGAATATGAGATTAATGTTAGGTTTACTCAATTTTATATGCAAAATTATTTGAACAGCTCGAAACTACTCCACAGCCTTTGGACCACATGACCAGGACATAATAGATAACATAATAAATGGCTATTTTTTTCAGTGCTGAAAATACATTTTGAACTGTGAAGAATTAGAATGGCTTGGTGACGTTTTTTAAAAACCTGATCATATCATCCCACAACTTCAGCCACATGTCACTAGTTCTCTTCTGCTTCCCCCATCCATATTTTATGTTATACATATTCTTGAAACACATTGCAAGAAGTACTACATCAAGTACTACTGAGGGCTTGTCTGATTTTTCAGCAAGAACAGATTTTCTTCCAAATATCAGACTTAAACTCTACTTGACTGCCCATAATTAGACTTATTACCCCAACTGAGAATTCTCAGGACAAGAAGCAACTTAAAGACATACTAGACATCCCCAGTCTTTTCCCAGCTGTGCATCCCAGCTAAAATTATTGCTCTAAAAATGAAATAAAGCATTCTCAAGCAATTTTTCCAGGAATCGCAAACTTCTAGATTTTACTTGAGATGAAATTTCTGATTTTGTCTCCTCTCTTCATTATTAAGAAGAAAACTTCAGAACCTGCAAAATGCTTGGAATAGTCCCCTATAACTGTGGAAATATTCACCCCAGACACTTCACTGGACAATACCCTAACTGTCCTAAACTTAAAAGACCTCAAATATGCTGTGAATGGAGAACAAATATAGAAGAAAGTCTATAAAGTTACAGACTTGAGCATGATTGAACAACAAATCAAAAACAGGAAAAATCCAAGACTGAACTCTTTCAGATACACAAAATCTAAGCAGCAGCAGGAATACCTGGAACACAGCCTAGAAACAGTTGCGGACAAGGACTAAATACAGTATTTTGGCCTGAATCACTCTTCTAAGCTTCCTGATATCAGGTCACAGCTGCTATCCTCTTTAATAAAATAACACACTGTTAATGAATCACACTATAGTAGGTATTTGGAAAGCAACTATGTTTCTTCAAGATTGGGATACGTTTTTAATTGCTAGTTTTAATTTGACATATATTTCTTCCCTTATTAATTACATAACATAAGTACGATATATTTGTTCAGATTAATTCCTTCATCCTTTAGACAACGGAGCTGAAAATGCAAAAGCCAGGAAAAATTCTGCTGCATGCACCTTTTAGTGTGTGGGGATGATACATATACAATAGCAAATAAGTATCACCAGAAGAATGAATACTAATGAGCAGAATGTAATTAATGCATGCAGATCTTCTGGTCTCTAAGTAAAGCCATTATCTGTCACCATAAGATGTTTTACAAACATTAGCAAACTAATGGGCAATGTAATACATCATTTGTGAAGAGATAAAAGAAAGAAGTGCCTGTCTATAGCTCAGGATATCACAATTCACTAGATACTGCAGATGTTTTTATTCTTTAATACATATTTCTGACCTAACCCAGAATTACAAAGTCATTTACACAATTAACTAATCCAGGGCATCTTCTCAGAAAAGCATTCAACTGGGCTACAAATAAATAAAAAAAGTTCAGAAGTACATCCTTCGTTCATATTAATCATGCATTTTATTCCTAGCTTTAACCTCTGTTGAATTCAGCTGCTATTCAATGGATCTTATATAACGCACTGACATTACCATTATTTGTTTCATCTTTTCTACATAAAAATAAGCTGGCATTTCATTATTATTTCTTAGCATTCATTTACTGTGAAGGCATTTTAAATAATTTGTCCTTAACTGTTTTAATAAAAATCCAGCTTAATAAGTATTTTAGATGGAGGAAAAATTGCAAATTAATGGTCATTTAATTATTTTGGCAACTAGACCCATGGCAGATTTCACAATAAGGGGCTTAGACTCAATTTGAGTAACAAGACTAGTTAGAATGTTTGCCCCAGAATTACTAGCTAGATGTTCAGTGGATCAATTACATTAATTAAACAGACAAGACTGAAGACAACTGATGTCAATAAATATGTCAATATGTTAATAAAGACACCAATGTCACCTCTCTCCCCAGGGCAAATATAAACAAAAATCTAGTTGGATATTTCATGGATGCATTGCTGACTGAAGCAGTAATTTATCACAGTTACAAGAAGCAGCATATAATTTACATTCACTACAAGCTTATATAAGAACCTGAGGAGATAATAAAGAAATCAAAGCTGAGTTCCTGAGTCACAGGTGCTTGTGGCTGTGGTCATCCCGCTCCCTGGAAATGCTAGGGAGCACCTGGCTGCAAAACTATTGCAATCTAGCTGCATTTGGGAAATGACAGTGGTAGAATTTGCAAAGCAAGAACATACAGAGCTGTACCATGAGGTTTGGGTTTGCTTTTTTTTTTTACCCTCCCCTTTTTAATCAACTTTAATACTACTATACTACTACTGTTGAAAGCTAACTCTGAAACTCAGCTAACATCGTATCAGGCCAAGATGTTTTTGTAAGTAAAGGGTACTAAATCATCCCTAATCAGAAGAACCAAGGACATCCCGGAGCAACTAGGCCTCGAAGGAGTGCTGAGAAACTGATAAAAGGGAACATCCTATCCCAGAAGGTGCCGAAAAACAGTAACTAGGGGAAAGGTAATTCCGGCAGGGGGAGATCACGACCTCCGACTCACAAGCCCCCTACCACAACTACACCCCAGACTCAAATTGAAGGACAACTGAGCATGCTCATTAATTTAAATAGTAGGCGAAGAGATTTTAACCAATCATAGCTAATCATAATACTGCATATGTATTAGGAAATTGAATATGGTAATGAGTGTGTATAAGTAGAGGCTGACTTGATGATTCGGTGTGCTAGCTTTGTGCTACGACCTAGCACCCATCTCTGCACAGAAATGAAATAAAATCGGTATCTTGACTCAGTGTGTGAATTGGATTGTTGCACACCAGGTAACGAACTACCTTTGTGAGACAACACTACTACTACATAGATCATCCCAACATGACCAAGCAGGATAAGGCTGTATGGAGCAAGAACAGGATGAGTTGGCTGCATTGAACCACCTGTATATCCATGTGTCACGGACCGTGTCAGCCTATTCAGGGGCAAGAAAGATTGGCAACTGCCTGCCAGTTGTCTGCATTTACATGTTGGTGGGCGGCAGCAGCTTGTGGCACTACTCCTGACAGACTGTATAAGCAGGTAACAGCCCATGGCTAAAAACAAGGGAACTGCAAAGGAGCCCTGCCCTAGCATGGGGTTAAGGGTGAATGTTGATCTTTTGATGCTATAAAGCAGTCTGTGTCAAACTCCAATACCTTGGTTCCTATGGCAGAAGCGATACATTATCCTTGACATGTCCAAGTCATGGTGTCCTGGTTTCGGCTGGGGTAGAGTTAATTTTCTTC
>VYZW01054330.1:58257-72045 GCA_013401315.1 Balaeniceps rex | reverse complement strand
CATTAGTGACTGCTGATGAAAAAAATAAGATCAATATTTGCTATTAATAAAATGTTTATTTTTAACGCGATTATTACTTTCACTCATATTCCAGTAGTATTTGAAGCCACAAGTGTCTCAGCATATTGCAGGAACAGCTGATCAGGCTTGGATGCCTAACTCAAGGAACAGTCCATGGCTGGGGATCTAGAGCTACATTTTAGCCCTTTAGAAGGGCTACGTTTTAGCCCTTCAGTCCTACGTGAGTATGCAACTCGCAGCTGCAGTGTTCACTCCTGGATGACTTCAGCATCTTCCTTCTCAGCAAACTTCTGTAAATCCCTTTCTTTAATGCTTAATCTATTCACATGCAGCCTTTGTTGATAGCACCAGTCATGCTGACCTTGGAGCTGTAGGTTTTAGGCATTGCTCTGCATAGCCAAGTGATGTCCAGATTCCCTGACTCTGCAAAAGGGCTGAAGAAGTGCAGTTCAGGACTGCAAAGCTTAGAACCATCTAACTTCAACAGCACAGAGAGAGGAGAAGATCAGTCTGGTTTGCTACATAATTTTGGGTGCTCATGAAGAGTTGTATTTTCTTCTTGTGTTGGGGAAATCTGACCCCTGCTAAACTCAAAGTGTACCTATACAATGGTAAATGTTAGCTTTTTGGGAAAACAAAGTGACGGGGCATTCAGTGAGCAGTCAGTGAGGCAGGAAATGGAGTAGCTGTTTTGGGATATAACAACAAACTGGGCTTTTTTGGATTTGCTGTTGAGTGAAGAGAAGGTTGAAGAAAGTGGCCGCCATCTTAGTTCACAGGTAACGCTTTGTTTGAATGTGAGCCATTTGTGGAACCTGTAAAGCCAGTCATTTAAAAATTAAAATCTTTAATAATGCTTGGGATAGCAGCTGCAACACTTAACGGCCAAATTAAACTCAAACATAGCAGTGGTGGAGATTAGGTAAATTTGCTGCTATCCCCTAAATCTCCCTCCTTTGTCCTCAAGAGCACTGTCCTAAGGTGTAAATTACACAATTTCCAAAAGTGGGGAGGAAATGAGAGCCATGGAGGTTTTAACTTTGCCCAAGTTACATACTAAGGCACCAGGAAGCCTAAAATAAAATTTTTATCTCTGAATTTTAAGCCCTGTGCTTTAAAGCACTAAACTGTTCACCCACTGTTCTGGTTAGTCATGAGGTTTTTTTATCCAGTAAATTTTGTTTGTATGTTTCTGTATTAACAGTTTGCCAAATCATCCCATAGGCTATGTTTTTTCTTAGAGCAGTGATGATTTTGGCAACATGCATTTAATAGGTGATTTTCTTAATATTCTATATTTCCGTTTGGAAAAATGTTTTCTTCTACCTTCCTGCAGTCCTAGTTCCTGGAACCACAGTTTTTATCCTTGCAGTAGTTTTAGTCTTTATTTAAAATTAACAGCTTTGTTTTTCCATATCCTTTTATATTTTATTTGCATATTTGGAAATGTTTAATGTAAAAGGAGTGGGAGATGGTAAGAGGAAAGGGAATCGTATTCTTCAAAAGTCAGTCTTTCCACTTTTGCAGAAGATCATCTGGAGCTGGCTGATCATGAGTCAACAATGCCATCCGCTTACAAAAAGACAGATATAGTAGGATGCATTAAGCTGAAAGAGAACTACCTGAGGTAATCCTTTCAGCTTAGCTTTGCTAAAGGCTCAGATAGACTGCTATTTCGGACTTGGGCTAACTGGAGAGTGTCCAGAGGAAAGCTATGAGAATGATGAGCAATCCAGAAAACTTAGTTGAAAAATTGGTTTTGTTTCATCTAGAGAGAAAGAGAAGTATAACAGTCTTTAGGTACATAAAAGACTACGGAAGAAGGGTAGGGACTAATCTATTCTTCATTCTCGGAGGGTGGGGGCAGGGAGGGAAGTAGAGAAATTGAATTACATCAAGAGAGATTTGAGGTATGTATTAGAATAACCTTCCTAGTGGCAAGGGTAGTCAGGCATTGGGATAGATTGCCTGGGGAGGTTGCAAAACTCTTTGCAAGTCTTTGTTGGTCTTTAGAAGAATCCAGTAGGCAGAGGTGAAAGTCAAGCAAGAAGTAATTGACCTGGCTGTGAAGAGTGGGAGTGGACCAGATGATGTCTGGCAGTCCTGCCGAGCCATATTTTCTGTAGTTCTGTTGCACAGGTCACCAGTTACTCATACCCAGTAATTTGTTTTGCTTGAAAAGCAAGTTGAAGTGATGGAGACTTTTTTTTTTTAAATTCAGCCTCTAGTAAATTCCGCTTTTCACTTTATTTCAGCTTTGTAAAAGATTTTTTTTTTCCTTATTTATGTTCTTGATTCCTCAGTATCTCTCCTACTTCATTAAAGAGCCATCCAGTGTTTATAGCTTCTTCCACATATGGGTTATTATCAGGTACAACTGAGTAATCCATTACGTATTTTTCTCAGATCAACTGGGGCTATTATCTTGATTATGAAAAGATGCCCCAGACTTCAAATAACAGTTTTAGGTCCTTGCTCTTTTGAAATTTGTTAGTCTATTAAGTGTGGACATGAGAACTGGCTACAATAATCCAGTAATACATGTTTCTTCTCAGCTTATACTTGGTATTTCCCTGATAATTTATCAAGAAAATTTCCCTTTTAAGTTATGTCAGCAACAGTTTCAGCTAGTAGAGTTCTGGATTTCCAGCTGCCCAGATCTCAAAATACTTTAAATAAACATTGACTAAACTATTCTTCATAACCTTCCTCCAGCTCAAGTAGATAATTAACTATAGCTGGGAATATGACATGTTTCACTCATGGAAGACAGCCTGAATTTCTGGATACCACATGAGCTATCTTGTATGTCAAGTGAAATTGCTACCTACTTACGAAGTCTGGACTTCTTGTCTGTTTGAATCCTTTACAATGCTGATGGTTTCTTTTATAATCCAAAGAGGTGTATTAATTCCTATATTTGGCCTTGGACTGCAGTGTAGACCGCCTGAGCTATGCTGTCCCCAGATATACTTGTAAGCATAATGCAGTGGAAAACATAAATTCACCTTTCATCCCTATTACAAGTGCCAAAACAAATATCAGTTGTTACTCAGCTTAGTGCTAAGAAAATGTTCTGGTTATTGTTATGTCAAAGAGGCAAAGACTGCCAAATCTGTAAGAACAGAAATGTGGTTCAGTGAAGTATTTAAAACATGAAGGGCAAGATTTATTGTTACGACTACTAAGGATATGAAGAGGTTGAGGGGGAAAAAAAGGCTCCGATTTGGAACTAGAATGTGACCCCTTGTCCAGGGTATGCTGATGCAGCAAGTGGAAGGGTTGAAGGAGGAAAACAGGTTAAAAACCTTAGCTATCTGAATAGAGGAAAAAAGGAAAAGATGATGGATGGTTCTGATGGGTTTTGTTAGTGTTTCCTTGAAAGAATTAAGGGAATTCCTGTGCAGAGAAAAACGTTGATGGGAGATTTAAGGAGTGTGTTCACAGTTGCAAAACCGTAATTCAGCTGAGGATGTGAAACCTCATTGTATTAGAGAAGTAGAGTTTGAAGGTAAGAAGTTTGAATCTAAGAAGGATCATAGAATATCTCAAGTTGGTTGGGACCCGTAAGGATCATCAAGTCCAACTCCCTGCTCCTTGCAGGGCTGCCTGAAACTAAACCATATGACTAAGAGCCTCGTCCAGACAGTCTTTGAACTCTGACAGGCTTGGTGCCGTGACCACTTCCCTGGGGAGCCTGTGCCAGGGACCGACCACCTCTCAGTGAAGAACCTTTTCCTAATGTCCAACCTGAACTTCCCCTGATGCAGCTTCGTTCCATCCCCTCGTGTCCCACCGCTGGTCACCAGAGAGAGGAGACCAGCGCCTCTCCCTCCGCTGCCCCCCATGAGGAAGGTGTAGGCTGCGATGGGGTCACCCCTCCGCCTTCTCTTCTCCAAGCTGAACAAGCCAAGTGACGTGATTCTATGATTCTATTCTGTGATTCTAATGAAGATATTAAACAGTATTTACCCTTGGACTACTTCACTAGTGACTAGCCCTCAGCTGGACTTTGAGCTGGGCATTTCAGCCAGTTTTCAGTCCACTTCACTGTCCACTTACCTAGTTTGTACTTCCAGTTTGCCACTGAAGATTTTACATGGGACAGTGTCAAAAGCCTTCCTAACTTTTTTTCAGGACTGGTCCTTTGCTTAGATGCTCTTTTGAAGACCAAAAGATCTTTTGGCACATCTGGGTCTATCTCATCGTCTCCAGTTTATTTTTCGGTAGGTTAGCATGGGATGTACTGAGAAGATATAATGGGGACAGATCCTCACATTCCAGTCGAGGGAGTGATGAGTCTGAGTCTGTTTCTTAGTTTGTGAAACAAACTAGTCCTAGATGGGCCCTATCTTAACTCAGTGCTGCAATCCTTTCGTTTGCCACACAGGTTAGAATAATCAAATGTGTTTCTGAGAAAATATGTGTCTCTGAAAAAGCCTCACTTGTATAGTTTATTCGCATAAATCTATGTTCTCCTTTTGCTGAAGTTGCAGTTTTTCCAAGAATCATTTAAAAGGTGGCTGCTTGCCATTTAAACATCTAGCTCGCTACCTTACGTGCAGTAGTGCCTCTCTTTCACACATAATGAGGCGTCAGAGCCAAGTGCAAATGTAACTGTCTTCATGCTTGTGTGGCTTGTTCTGAACTGCTGTATTGCAAATAAACATTGTCACTGCATGCAGTCTCTGTGCTATCACCACTTGCTACCAAGAATGAAACAAAATGTTCTGAGTACAATTAGGTAATCAGAAGTTAGGACATTTCCCTTTTTTTCCCATAAAGTAGCTAAGTGATCTTTTCTGCTGTTGAGCAGGATTTCAAAATATTTTGGAAAGACTACTGGAATAATTTTCCCTGTCCTATTGTAGTAGGATTCTGACTTTGTCACATGGAGATCATTTCCACTTGCTAATACCCTACCGAGTGATTTGAAACAGGAATTTGTCAGTAGTCCTTGGTAGCTGACTTCAGTCAACAGCTGCCTTAGACTTTACACCTTTGTTTCAGTCTAAGTTGTCCCTTTATTTTTGGAAAAGAGAGTTGTGGCTCACTGGTCAATTATTCTCTCTGACATTTAGAGTTCTTTTGAAAATCAGCAACTAAATCAATGTAAAACTCCTTATAGAATTATCTATAAATGGGACACACAATCAGTTAGATTCTCAGCCTGATGCAGCGTGAGCAGGCTCTTTCTGAAAAGTGGGATATTAGAAGTTGGCTGTGGGTATTAAGGGGTAGATTAGGTAAAGACTTACCATGTATGGACCTGTCTGGTCTTCTTGATTCGTGATGTGAACCAGGAGAGAACCCTGCTTACAGGTTTCACCTCAGCTAACCACACATAGGATGATCTATTTTAACCTTGATTGCTATTGCATATTATTCTTGCTTTTCCATGGAGAATGCCTTCTGTTGTTTTCATATGTCTGTTTAACTTTTCTCTCTGTTCAGTTCAAGGATTTTCTCTCTTGGTAGTTGCGGGGGGAGGTTGTGTCTTTTTTTCCTTTTTTTTAATATAAGTACAGAGATGACACTTAGGCTTTTACACATTCCACTGAAGAAGGATTCCTGAGAAATATGGTGAAATTTTCACTCATAACCACATTTTGCTTTCAATTATTTGTTGTTTAGGGATCTATCCATACATTAAAATGATACATATAAAAGGAAGAAAATTCTATGGGTACAAATCAAGATTCTTGCCGTTCTTTCTTAAGCTAGTGCTAGTACTCAGTCAAGGAAAACTCTCTTTTAAAACATTACTTTCTTCTTGTTAAGGCTAGGGCAGTGTGGCCCTAGGCATTCAGTCTGAATGTATATAGCATTTCTTTAGATGTTATTTGACGGGTTTTGCAGACTGCTTTCTTTTCCTGGTTATTTAAAGAGCCCGATAGCTGTGAAATACGGTCTTCTTTTCATAGTCCCACCCACTAGAAACCAAATCATTATGAATTATTCAATTAATGTGGGCACCGTGGCTGACTTTTTAAAATACTTTAAAAAGCTGACTTGCATCCTTGGGAAGAAGTAACCTTCCATGTTGAATTAATGTTATTTTTATTTAAATATAGAAGTACTACTAATTCAAAACCATTTTAGATGCTGCTGCTGTGCCAAATATCATGGGAGTGATAATGTGCTTACGAATTCCGAACATAACAAATGACGTACTTCTTTTTTTTTAACAGCATGCTATCTTCGTGAGACTTACACACTGTCCTTTTAGAGAAAAAGGAAATGTTACTTTCTTAAAATTACCAGTTTGTAAGTTACTACACTGTAATTTATTGTCTAAAGTAGTAGTAGTGAGATACTACTCATCCACACCCTCTTCTTGGTGATCCAGAGTTTACTTCCAGTCCAGCTGATGTCCACCATGGATGTGCATTGAAAATGTGTCTTGATCAGTCACCCTGACTTCTCTTTGCCATTTAAATCTGCGTTCGTGCATTTTAATGTCAAGGTTAGCGTGGGATCCTGCGGCTTGGCAAGCCCCCAGCGACACAAGGGGTTTTAGGCAGCTGCTGCTGATTGAGTGAGAAGCCCAGGTGCTCTGCTCAGGGCCGTTGTGCAGAGTGCCCAGCTGGTGGCCTTTCCCGAGGTGGCCTTCCCCGAGGGACAACAGTGCCAAGGCGCCCGTTTGGATTTTGTTATGTCGCCTTCCCACCGCTGGTGACCTTTCCTGTTCCAGAACTCATCTCTTGTCTCTGTTTCCCCTGATTTTGTGTAGATGCTGGGATGGCTGGAGAAGGTCGTGATTTGCAGTTGAGCTGAGGGAGGTGTGAAGCATCATCCATCCCCTGCTGACAGTTGAGGTAGTGTGATAACTTCTTTCTTACCTGCAAGTGACTTTATTATGAATGTTGGCTAAGCAGAATGATCAATAGTATCCTGTAGCTGTCTGCAGATAATCCTCACAGATCCCATGATCCGTTCCTACAGAAGGTGATAATGATAACATGCAGTATACAGAATTCTGATTGGGATCCAATTGTCATATTTTATTACCCCAAACAATAGAGATATTTGAATTAAGGCTGTCAAATTCAATCCCGATGTAAATTGATGGCTTCAAGCCCATTTCTACCAATCTCTAGTAGCCAGCATTTGAGACAAAGGGCTTGGTAACTGGTAGAAGTGCTTAAAAAACATTTTTCCTTATCAGATAAAAATTATTATACTGTATTTTAATGAGCCATTTCTCATTTATAATGTTATTTAAAGTATTAATTGCCTGACTTTTTAAATGCACAATATTGAAACAAATGGAGAAGAAAAAAAATCTTTGTTTTCCAGGGAGAGAGAATGTGAAAATGCATATCAGAATGTTGTAGATAACAAATCCTGGTTTAAATGGTGCTTGAATGACTTCTGGTTTGAATGTATGTATTGGGTCTAATTCATATTGGGAATGTATTACTGAAAGCTTAATCAGATTACAGTGGGGTAGATTTGAATCAAACCTCACAGAAATACACTGTGGTATAAAGGGTTTGGACCTATGCTCATGCCATGGAACTGGAAAGCTGTTATCTGGTGTTAAATGGCTGCATGAGACTTTACAGCTGTTATCTGTGTACTATAGCAGCTTTATGAGACTTAACTGGCTATTCCTGTCTAAGTGTACACAGATGTAATGTCATTAAATAGAAGAGAAATTCTAGAGACATTTTGTCTTGATTGCGGTAACAATAGGTAAGACTTGCCACCCTATGTCCATGTTTTTAATGTTTCTGAAACCAGATGGTGGAACTCTAGATGCATTCATTGCACCATGGATCTCTGCTTGGGAGGCTTGTCTAAGGATATACCAATTCCACTAAGAAAATAAGCAGGTCAGAATAGTGAAAAGTTACTTGTAAAAATGCTTGTAAAGTAGGCATAACATAGAATCATTAGGGAACTCCTCAACCAAAGCCGCCTTTGTTGTGGTTAGCATGCCCTCTCATACAGAGTTAAGCACACCTGAAAAACAGTTTATGAATGACTTCTCTCATTTTACAGCTGAAACATGGCAACACAACCATGCAGAAAGCTGCTTCTGTGCTCTGTTTTCCTGGCTTTCTGTGCCCAGTGAGCTAGTCGGTCCCTAGCTAAGCTGCCCGTTCCCAGTTCCTCTGCCAGCAGTAGTGCAAGACATGTGCCCAGCACTGGGAGCCCACAGCTTGGACACGGGGTCTGGCCTCGCTTCTGAGCTCCACTCCAGGCTCACTCAGCAGTTCTGCCACCCTCTGTAACCTCGCTGTGTTTCAGTTTCCTATTTGTAAATGAAGGCTAATAATCCTTAACTTCCAGAAGGGACCAAAGCATCATGATTCTTAGGAAATGCTGTTACTCACACCGCGCCTGTCATGTTTGATGTGGTATTAACTCTGTGTTACCAGGGCAGGGTTCAAACCCTTTGCATTTAAGTGTGACCCTGGGCTTGGAAATTGGTAGTGGATCCCTGGGTGGTAAAAATAATTTCTGTGGTGCTTACTTGCTTGGTATTTTCCACTAACTAGAGATAAAGAACATTTTGGCACAGGGAAAAGCAACTAACAATCCAAGGATAACGTGATGATATGGGAGGGGAGATTATGCTGACCAGATATCTTGAAAATGACTTGTCTGTAATTTATATTACCTATGCCAAGTTAGTTTTAGATTAAGAACTGGAAATGCGATAACTGTCCCCATGTAGATCGATTAATGGCTTAGCTTTCATATATTTGCCTTTCCGTACACGTTTGGCAATACCAGCCCCAGACTCAGTCATCTGGAGGCAAGTTTACTGTTCAGCTCTAATGTGAAATTGAGACATTTAATGCATTATGCACAGTGGGAAATGTTCATCTGCACATTTTCTAGGCTGCGATTAATAAAGTGTTCTACTCTGAATGAAGTTTTTGTTTATCCAAAATGAATGTGTTGCATTCTTTCCTTAAAAATTAAACAGATGCCTTGTTACTTCAAGACCGGGATACTGAAAGTGACCCATAGATGTGGCAAGAGTAATTTGTGCCTCATTGACATTTACAATCCCAATGGAAGATAACACGAGGCACAGCTTTAAATAGATTTTGACAGTGCTGGTAGTTGTGCTGAATATGCTGGAAGAAAAATTAATATCTGGCCAAAAGTAGCAGAGATGTTTGTAAAATAACTGCTGTAAAATATTCCAAGAACTGTAATTTCTTTAGCTATTGACACTTATCCAGCTACCAGGTCAGCACACCTCTCTGTCCTTTAAATAAAGCTCTGCTATGTTGCTTGCTGTGGAATACAACGTATGGAGTATGGAAGCCATTTGCTGTGAGAGCCTGAGAAAAGCTAAGAGTATGGAAAGAAAATTGGCTGTTCCTCCACAGTTTGGAAAAAAACTTATAGGAACACAGGGCTTCTCCTTTTGAACAGCCTTTTAAGTTCATGGAAGAACTTGCCTACACTGAAAATGTCAATAATACAATAAATGTGTCCATTGGTTTAATACCAACATGCTGTAATACTTTTCCGATCAGGCAACTTGTTTGGTGATGTTAGGCTACCACAAACTAGGTATCTACCATGTGTGAGCTATGTCTGCTAGTTCGTGACTGGGATTAGATCCAAATTCTTTGATTGATAGTGTTATGAATAGATCAGACACATACATACTTCACTAAAAAAAAGCCCCAAACCACTCTTTTTTTAGCTTTAGGGCTACTCCTCATACTTTTGCTTTATCAGTTCATCATACAATTTGAAGGGTTTGCTTTTTAGCATTTAATGATACAGTCATCAGTAGGACAAGTTAATTTGCTGTTATATAAAATGAGTTAAATTCTACTGTTGTTGAGACATATGTTACTGCAGATTTGAAATCAAAGTTAAGATTCAGTTTGAACAAGTCTGGCAAAGTCAGGTATTATGTCCTGACAAAGGGCTCTAGGCAGTTGTATTTTATTAACTACTGTGCATAAAACAGAAAGGAAACTAGGAACATTAACATTAACATATACTGCACAAAGTGTTTACTTAATGGTCTTTTTTCTTTTAAAGGCAATACTCTGCACTCATTGGTAGCCACTTATATTCTGGCTCTTGCTTCTGAGTAAAATATCTCATAAATATGCTGTTTGAGAACTATTTGTGAAAAGTAGATTTTCCAGACTAAATATACTACACTAAACCAGTGAGAAGAATCAGATTAGATAAATCTGTGGAAACCTATCCTCTCACACATGGCTCAGTGTGTTTTAAAAATGTACTCCAGCAAATCAAGTCTTAACTGTACATACTACTGTAGGGTTTCTTATGAGTGACTAGTAAAAATATGTCCATATGGTCCAGTCTTTGCAGTACTATGTGGGAAGTAAATCTGGAATTTGGAAAGGCTACGGTCAATATTCCCACTGAGCTGCAGTGGCCCCGCTGTTAGTTCAGCAAGACCAGACTGTCTTACCCCATCCACCCTCTGCATCTTACCCTGTCCACACTCTGTGCCCTCTCGCAGGGGAAACAGCTCATCCCTTTCACCGCACTTTGCAAGCAACCCTCCCCCCACCTTCCCATCTCTTTTACTCATGAAGATAGTTGCCCTCCTACTTCCATCACTAGCAGACATCAAGAAATAGGGAAAAAGGAAAGGAGGGGAGCAAGGGACTGGAAAAGAAAAGCAGAGCTGCTTGTATCTCCGGGCACTGATGGCAGTGGGAGGAAGCAAGCCCCCCTTTGGGCTGTGGCTGGCAGAAAAAGCTGGAGGGTTCAGGCAGCCTTCATGGCTTTAAAAGCCATTTCTCATCTCCAGGCAGAAGTGACACAGGCTGGATGGCATCGTTTCATGGGCTAGATCTGATTTATGAACTACATGCCATAAATAAAAACCTACTTAAAGAATCCAATTTTCTTTAAAGAAAGATACGCTAGTCCTCTTTTTCAGATGTTTCTCTGTAAAGCTATACACCATCTCTATTAATTTGTGCTACAGCTCCTAGTAACGGCTGCTTGCTACCATATCAGATGACTTTCAGCCACACCAGTAAATGAAACACACTGCTCCCATCAGGACAAATTCTTCTTGAAAAAAATAGCTTTGGGGTTGTTTCAAATAAGATAGTTGCTTAAAAAATCACACACCGCATGATACAAGTTTCCTAACATTTCTGTGGTATGATACTTCAGCTTTTCAGGCTTGAAACTGTTCTCGAGATCCTTGATCAAACATGTATGTAAGTATACCTAGCAGTATCTATAGCAAGATCTAGAACAAGTATCTATGTCAAAGGAATGCACATATTTTAATTAAGACTTAAAATCTTAAAAAAACCCTTTCCTCTAATATGGAACAAAAAACCACAGGGAAATTAAAACACAACTGCAAGCTCTATATTTTGAGGGCTTTCCTACTCTGTAAGGCTACAGCTGTTGGGTACCTCCCTACCAGCTGAGCTACTCGGGAGAAACGGTGCTGACCCACAGTATGTGCTTTTTCTGTGAGTTTTGTATGTCTACCATAGAGCGTGTCTGAGACTGGAAGAAAGCCTGCTCTCCTAGGGAGATAAAAACTCAATTCCAGGCCAGCCAAAACCAGACCCTTCTTAGCCAAGAAACGAATTTATAGACCACCGAGTAGTGCTGCAGTTCATTGTTCTCTGCAGCCCATAGAACAGCTGACATCTGGATTCACTTTCTAAGCTGTGAAAGGACTACAGACTCTGAGGGGCTTCAGGTTTTTTTATATGTGATTAAAGCACCCTGTATCAATTTATATTCAGAGCTAACTGGCTGGTAAGCTGTCAGAAATCTTTGCAGACTATCACTTTTAAAACCTCTGAAAGCAGCAACAGAAAAACATCTTCCTTGAATGAACTATACTGAATCATTATTCTTTTTAGTGTATGAGTCCAGTCACCTGGTAGCAAGTCTGATTGCTGAAGAAAAACGTGTATGCAATAAGTGAACTAAAAATCAGGACTAACTTATGCATCAGGACAATTCAAAACTCAAAGCTCCATCTGCTGTGATATTCCACAGTTTAAGTAATGTTGGGAAAATTATAATTACGCAGAAGTGTTTTATCCAATGCTGCCCTACACTTTGTAGTAGACTCTAAGAGCAGTCAGTCTCATGCTTACTGTGAACGTGGTTGCTTACACAGGATTGAAGTGTGGTTGGTGAGTGTCATACATATTTTAGGAACAGATGATACCATCGTTAATGACTTTTTAAAACAAAAATAAGGAAAAAAGATTTTTTTATATGGTAAGGTTTTTCTAAAAATGGAAGCCTTTTATGTCTCCAGAAATAAAGTTCCCTGTGATATTAAAGTTATTCAGTGTAAGAACCACAAAAAGGAACAGTTATACTCTTCCCCTTCTACGCCAGCGGTTTCCACATATGGTTGCGCAGGTGAGACTAAAAAGACCGCCATTTAGTCCCAGCGTTGAGTGGGATGATTACTGGTGCGCTGATTAAAGGGAGAGCGCCAGTTGCTAAGACTTTTGCTGACAGGCTCCTGTGCAGGCAGCCTTGCTCCCTATTTCCATATGAAAATGGGTACTGAGGCAAGACTGCTGGTCAGGCTTCAGAGAAGTTGGGTATCGTGCTAGACCAGGAGAGCCCCCAGCAGGCTTTTACGAAACTCTCTGTGGCTACAGTACAATGTCCTCCCCTTTAGTCTGCTTGTTTTTATTGTACTGTGTGTCTAATGTAAGTCCTGAGATCTAGCTTGGTATGGGATTTATTTTGTGAACAGCCCTCACAAAATGGGTTTGAGTCTGAGCAATACTTGTGGTAGTGGTGGGAGAAGGCTCAGGCTCTCAGCTGCTCCTCAGGGCAGATATCTTGTGAATTTTGTCTGTAAACATCTATTTCCTCATGGTCCTGCGTAAAATAACAATAACAGCAATGGAGAAATGTGAATGCACTAGTCTATTTTAATAAAACACAGCTGAATCTGCTCCAAAGTTTCACTTTCTTAATCAGGTAGCTGGTAACGTGATGGCATTCCTGCAGAGGAGGGAGTCCTAGCATCAGCAGAGGTGGACACGCTCTCCATCAGCCAGCCAGCCAGCCTTGCAGTGAGCAGCTCTGTTGTTTGTAGCACCCGTTGCAGAGTATCCAGTTTTGAGTTGATCAGTTCGGAGTTCATCTGTGATGTCTAAAAGCAAAGGTTGCAATGCAGAACTGTGATTGTTTTAGTCTCAGACATTTTAGGAGTGGTAATGTGGAGGGACAGGTTTACATCCGCTACACTGGGGTTACCATAGCTAAAGAGCATGGTTCAATCCTATTGATTGTAAAATAGAGCTATACATTTACTACGAAGGTTTTGCTAGTTGCTTGAGTGTTTCAGATGAGCTGGTCTTTCTCTTAATTGTAATTCTTTCTCTCTTAATGCAAACTGTTAGTTTGTTGGTTTGGCTTTTTTTTTTTTTTAATCCACTACAGCTTCATTTTGTGATGCTAAGATGGCTAGCAATAAATCCACAAGACTCTGTCATGTTCTGTGGTAGGCAAGACATTGGAGAGGGTTGCAGTCCATGCCTTACTCTGCTTCTGGGCTGTGGTGTAAATGCAGGCAACCCGCTTGTCTTCCTGGTGTCTCCATTTCCCTGTCTGTAAAATGGATAATGCCACTGACACCCACTGCAGACTGCTTCAGGATTTGCTGATGGAAAACATTGTCTGACAGCATTAAAGGACCTCTTTAGAAATAGATTTTGCAAATTACCTTTAAAATTAATATGGCTATTTCTATTGCTTATTTTGCAGACACTTCTTAATTTCTTCATTGGCAGGGTT
>VYZW01054330.1:44970-58098 GCA_013401315.1 Balaeniceps rex | reverse complement strand
TCAGATCTTTTGTCTTCCACCCTGCACTCACCTGACTCATGGGGTGGAACCTCCCTCTCTCTCTCCTGGGGATACAGTCAATCAGCTGAATACCAATAAAGTGACACCTTCACATTTCAGCAAAACACCAATCTGCGTGTGTGCATATGCGTGTGTTCAGTGTGTGCAAGCTCATGCACACAAACCAAACGCCAGTTCTGTTCCTTCCTTGTGAAGAATTGTTTCAGGACCTGTGGTAATTGAAACGGCTAAAATAATACCACGATATGATTCAGAATGTGATCTGAGAGAAGAGTTTCTTGAAGTCCTTAAAAAATAAAACAGTGTATGCAGTATATACATTACATTGACTTTGAATAAATTTAGTTAGTGAAATGAGCTGATTTGTCTCCTTGTATTTGGAAATACTGGACACACTAACCTTGGAAAAATCCCCGATTAAAACAATAACTTAACAGCATCCCTCGTGTGGCTCTTGGTTTAAAAGGTGTCATCAACAGCTGTATCATAAATTGTATATCAGAAGTGATTGGAGTGATTGGTTCAGTATAAAGGTTCTAGAGATCCTGTGGAAGGTATATAAAAATGCTGATGCGTTTTTAAGCCACTTTGGTAGGTGTGGACATAGTCTATTTTTGTATGTGAGATGCTTCATCAAAACATACTTCAAACTTAAAAGTTGGGTATTTTAATTTCCGGATCTTACCAATGCAAGTGGAGGGAGAAGTTAACTGACTTTTTAAGATTTTATGAAAGGTTTGAAAAGAGATCAGCTTTTCTTCACAAGTTATTACTTACCTCATGAAAACTGGTTTTGGCAATGCTGCATTTAAAAATACTGAATAATCATCTCTCCTTGCTGGTCTCATTCAGTATCTCTTTCAACTTTGTGCTGATTGACACAATTAAGGATCTAGCTCAAAATCTTTGTATATGGCTATACAGAGCAGTTTATACAGTTGTTGAATGGAGTACGCTACATTTTGGTAGGTGCCCACAGTTTATATATTCAGATATGTATGGACTTAAAGCACCAAATCAGCAGAGAATAGGGCCAGGGGACAATGCTGGCATGATCTTAGGGAGGACACATGGAAAGCAGTTGCAATCATATTGTTTCTCATTAACAGAGAACTTCTTAAACAGAGAATTCTACTTGCAATTATTTTGAAAAACAGTTGTGTTGAATAGATGTGCTCATATGCTAACTCTAAATCAGTTTAAATGAGATTTAAAGTTAGCTTCAATCTGTAAATTACAGATGCAAATTAAATCAATATAAATCATATCTTCAACTGATATGAACTTCAGGACATACAAAATTTCACCAATTTAAAATGCGCTGTTTACTGTTATACTTTCTGTCAAGCTGATTAATTTTTGTATGTTGACCAAGTGATAGTAAATATGTGAGTACTTGGAGTCATGAGTGGCCATCCAGAAATGCTGCTCAAGTCCTTTGTCTGTCATTTACCCACTTTCACTTAATCTGCTGTTTAAGTTAATGACTTCCTAAATGCCGTACAGGCTTTTTTGTGTAGTCTTTAATCTGATTAGAAGCATGTGAATAATTTAGCATGCAATTAAACCATGTAATTAATTTGTCCCGTGGTAATGGACTGTGAAGTAGTTAGTCTAGGACAAATACCAGGGTCTTGAACTTAAATTTTACAGCCTCCTGAAGATGGTCTTCCTGGAAGAAATGTTTTTTGTATATAAATACTATTTAAAATTAAAACCCTTCTCCCACGGTTTGCTGAAATTGCTCTTTGAGGTCTGAAAGGCCGGTTTGGGTTCAAGGTGATGAGAAGAAATTGAGGATGCTTTGTTCAAAAATACTCTGCTATAACCAAGCCGAGCTTGTTTCACCTTAGGTCAGCAGGAGCTTCATAATTTTGAGCAGGGTTTTCATGTTACAGAAAAGCTCCAAGAGATCAGATGCAGATTTATTTATAATGTGTGCTGAAACCTAACTGACTATATTTGCCCAAGTACTAGGTGGTATGCTTTTTAATTCAAGTGATACGCAGATACTAGCACACAGGAGAATGCTTGCAAAGAAAATACCAGAACTGACCTGCTGTGCAGTGGCGATCCAGCAGCACATATAAGGTTATTTAATATTAAGCATTTGAATAATCCTGTTTGTTTTCCCTCATGTTCCAGCCTCAACTCCCAGTAATGTCACATAGGTTGCTTTCCACCACAATTCCTGTGCTTCATCATTTCTTCATCATTTCTGCGAGGTGCTAAGCACTCTGGCTGTGCTAGGGGAATTACTTAGCCATGTTCTCATGTTAAATATATAACCTGCCTGCTTAAAATCAGATGTCTTTGACTGCTTTGCTGGATTGGGGCCACACTGCTGAGTCCTGACAGGATTTACACTTTAATGCTAGCAAGACACTGAAGAGTTTTGGGGTTTTCTTCACACTGGCACAGAAATGTTTTACAGCACTGGAAATACCATTTAATCTCTTTATGTAAAGTGTGAATAATGTTTTTCTTTTAAAACTACATTTTTTAGTGCAGATTACTAGGGGGTTGGTTCTAGACACAGACTCAGACGTTTCTTTTTCCTTTCTTATCACGATATTTGATATTAAATTGATGCATTATACTTCTTCAAACAAACTGGAATATACTTTTTGCTCATATAGAGAAATTCTCTCACTTTTCTTTGTATTTGTACAAATAACAAAGCAAAGAGCTGAATTTTGTCTTCTGGATGACTCTTATCTAAGTATTCATAATAATTTTTAAAAAAAAAGAAAAAGCCTAGGAAAAATTACCACTGTAGTTGAGAAAAGTGTTTATAGCCTGAAAAAATTACCACTCTCATAAACAGGCCTGGATCCTCTTCCTTAGTGATACAAGTACATGTAAAGCTGAGTATCAGCTCAGCAATTCACATCTGCACGATAGCAGCTAAATGTTGCGATTTCTTCCAGCTCAGATGCATCTGTTTTGCTGCTTCGATGTGTTTTGAGGGCTGAAAGGTGGACAAAGCAATTAAGTCTTTTCCAAGTTCAAAATTTTCTATCTATGCAGTAGACAGAAACTTAAAACTATAACTTCAGTTCTCTTCTAGCAATTGTCTTCTGATGGAAACGTTCTACTAGTCTTATAGCTAAGATCCTCCCTCTATATACCTAGTCCATGAGGTTACTGCTGTCAAAGCATAACAGATTTTATTGTAAATAAAGAATTGATATACCATATGCCACAGCCATCCTTGGACTTCACAGCCCAGTTCTTGGAGTATGACTTTATAGCTCTTTTAACCTAGAACAGTTTTCAGTGCAAGCCCAGAGCAATGTCCAAACTCTGGATTCACTGGAGGGCTCGTTAACCACATCAAGAACTGATAACCTCTTGGCCTGTGTCATGGTTTAACGCCAGCCAGCAACTCAGCACCACCCAGCTGCTTGCTCACTCCTCCCCGGTGGGATGGGGGAGAAAATTGGAAGAATAAAAGTGAGAAAACTTGTGGGTTGAGATAAAGACAGTTTAATAGGTAAAGCAAAAGCCATATGCACAAGCAAAGCAAAACATGGAATTCATTCACTCCTTCCGACCGGCAGGCAGGTGTTCAGCCACCTCCAGGAAAGCAGGGCTCCATCACGCATAACGGTTACTTGTGAAGACAAACGCCATCACTCCAAATGTCCCCCCTTCCTCCTTCTTCCCCCAGCTTTATATGCTGAGCATGACGTCATATGGTATGGAATATCCCTTTGGTCAGCTGGGGTCAGCTGTCCCGGCTGTGTCCCCTCCCAGCTTCTTGTGCACCCCCAGCCTGCTCGCTGGTGGGGTGGGGTGAGAAGCAGAAAAGGCCTTGACTCTGTGTAAGCACTGCTCAGCAGTAACGAAAACATCCCTGTGTCATCAACACTGTTTCCAGCACAAATCCAAAACATAGCCCCATACTAGCTGCTATGAAGAAAACGAACTCTACCCCGGCCAAAACCAGCACAGCCTGTTACCAATTTAGATGCAGTTTAAATCAGAGTAATACCTGACACATCTATCCATGGGAAAAAGAAATCAGCTCTGGTAAAAGTATTGAAGGTGTGCATTACAATGGAGGTTCAAATAAATTTGGTGTTAAAATGAAGCTTTCATATAGTCTGTGTTCCAAAATTAAAAGTTTATTTAGGAAAAAAAAATTTTTCTAAATCCCAAGTGAGCAATTATTTTAATAGGTTCCATTTTCAATTTTAATACTTAAAACTTTTATAAATTATTTAGCTTACATAGAGCTCTAACTAATAATATAAAATTGCCTCTGTTCCATAGTTTTAGTTTGTCATAATGATGTACCTTTTAATAATCCTCGAATTTGCATCAAACCATGCATAATAAATGCAGCTTTATGCCAGAGTCCTGCATTCTTTTCCAGTGGTGCCGTCTTTTGTTGATAGGATTTTTTTCTGAAATGTGCCCTTTATGAGATATTTTTTTTTTTCAATTTGCAGTACATAATTTCTGCTTGTACGGTATTATTCCTTGTTCTTTTCATATCCCAGATAACCACACATACTAGGTGAATGATGTGTTATTCATATCAACACTGACAATTTGTTATTTGTGTTTCTTAACACAGCTGCGTATATAGCCCTGACAAGGGTTCTATAAAAACAGGCATTCATCCAAGCGCTGCTGATGACTCAATCAAGCTGTAGTATCAGCAAGCAAGGGGAGAAGTCTTCAGGTGCATGGCAGCTTTAGATTGTGTTGATTGGAAGGGCTGTAACTCATTTCATCTGCAGAATGACTCTGTCTTGTTGGCATTCGGGGGAATGAGGGTAAGCAGGCAAAGTGATTTCAGCTGTGGGAATGTTTTTACGCAAGCACAGAAAGAAGATTTTCTCCTGGTGTCACTAATCTTGATGTGAGATAGCTTGTAAGGAATATCCACACTGTGAAAAATGAAGGCCTTTCACCCAGGAAAGTTCTGCAATGGTATGTATGTATGTATGTATTTGGTAGTTGGATAAACAAGGTTCAGGACAGATCTGGATAGCCTGGAGTTACATTCTGTTCTCAGCACTTGTTCTTACTTAGTGGTGGATGTGTTGGTGTGTATTCATCTGCATTGCCTGGTCTTGTGTCCTTGCCTGTTTGTGATCTGATGGAATGATGAAACGTAGCAATGTACAGAAAAGCTCTTCAGATTAATCCTTCATTCAATGATTTTGTGGTTCAGTTTGCAGCAGAGAGGCCACCTTTGGTTCTGGACTAGCTGCACGTGTGCTGCTTTGGCAAGCAATGTTAAACTGGAGGAGGTTACACGGGAAAAAACTCTCATATTTGGAGTACAGTGAGTTAATGGAGATGGCAAAAGCAGAAGTCCCTTCACAGGCACAGTTTAATGAAGTGTAATGTCCTTCTTCCTTCAGGTCCTTTCAGGTTCAGGAGCTATCTAAACGTAAAGATGTTACTTCAAACAACAGTTTTGTTTATAAGCAAAACTCCTCATGGTTTACTCTGAGTGTTAGCATCGTTAACACTGACCAGAGTAGATGCAAACCATTCAGTATGCTGTGACTAAGCTATTTCTTTTCTCAGTGATTTTCTTAGCCCAGTTTTGCCTGTTTATGCTGACTATCTTCACGTCTCACTGGAGAGATGTCATGTTTAAATTCACTTGTGATTGACCTTACTCCAACATTGCTATAGAAAAGGGCCAAGAATTTTTTTATCCTTTTTATAACTCCTGGCTCCCTTTCTGTACTGAAGCAATTAGCCTGAGCTGACCTCTAGCCAAATGTTCCTGTGGTCAAGTTTCAGCTGGCTTGAGGACAGTCAGCTGCTGTAATTTTTTTTTTTCTGGTTTTAGCTCTCTTCATTCTTATGAACTGCTAGAGTTGAGTAAGATATAGACTATTATTCCTTAGAATAGTGTATATTACAGACACTGATTTTTTTGTTGTTGTTGTTAAATAACAGGGACTTTATTATCATAGAGTAGTTTGGGTTGNCTCTCTCAGCCTGTTCTCATAGGAGAAATGCTCCACCCCTTGGATCATTTTTGGGCCCTCCTCTGGACCCGCTCCAACAGTCCATGTCTTTCCTGTGCTGAGGGCTCCAGAGCTGGACGCAGTACTCCAGGTGGGGTCTCACCAGAGCAGAGTAGAGGGGCAGAATCACCTCCCTCGACCTGCTGGCCACGCTTCTTTTGATGCAGCCCAGGATACGGTTGGCCTTCTGGGCTGCAAGTGCACACTGCTGGCTCATGTCCAGCTTTTAATCCACCAGTACCCCCAAGTCCTTCTCCACAGGGCTGCTCTCAATCCCTTCATCCCCCAGCCTGTATTGGTACCAGGGGTTGCCCTGACGCAGGTGCAGCACCTTGCATTTGGCTTTGTTCATGAGGTTCACACGAGCCCACTTCTCAAGCCTGTCCAGGTCTCTCTGGGTGGCATCGGGTCCCTCAGGTGTGTCAACTGCACCACTCAACTTGGTGTCACCTGCAAATTAGTGGCATTTGTCTTTCATGCATATACAGTGGTAGGTGTTGGGAGGCAGATATTACTAGGTTGTAAAAGGTTGGTTTTGTCCTAAAGCCGGCAGAGAAGCTGTCTCTTGCTGGCTTAACACTGCAGCCTCTGAACAATACTGTTCTTGCTGCAGTGAGCTTGCAAGAGTGTCTAGAGAACAGCAATGGATGGTTACAAGACAGATTTGTGAGAACTTTCTGCAATGCAGTAGTTATCTGATGGTGGAGCAGATGGCGCTTAAGAGGACTCTTCTCTCTGAAATTTTATTCTGTACCACCAAAAGCAGTATCATGATGGGGCAGCTCATGCTTTGCACCAGATTTTCTCCCACAAGACCGGAGCCGTGGTGGTGTAGCTCTCCCTTGGCCTCTGATACCTCTAGAAATGGTAGTCATACCTGCAGCCCAGCAAAGCTTTTGGTACATGTGCTGAACACAGTGAGGTCACGTAGTCCCTGGTGCTTCACACCGCTTGCAGAGCTTCTTTTGCCTGGGAGAGACCTTGAGTATAAGCCCTGTCCCAAGGGTTCTGGGTTTGAGCTCCAAGGAGGCTAGCACAGCTTGCCCTTTCCAGAGGCTGTTGTAGAAAGGGTTGAGCATGGCCCATCCATATTTTCAAATGAGAGCAAGGGATTAAACAGCAATTTTGATCACCTTAGAGGTTTAGAAATGCAAATTAATTCTGTTATTAATTCTCTGTTTTCAGAGAGCTAGATGGTTTAGTCAAGGTCTGTGGCTCAACAGGGACTTTCCCAATAATTATAGAATTGCTCTTAAACAGGTAGTAGCTGCTGCTGGAGGGATGGCTGTGTCCTACCCTCCACCCTGGCTGATCACCCCCGTGCGTGTGCTGCCCCAGCTCTGCTCCCGGGGTGCATCTTTGTGGAGTCCTGATAAATCCAGGCAGCAAACAGATTTGTTGCAATAAATGTTTATGGATTAATTTTAACTGGAACAATTTCCTGATGGAGTTCACTGCAAACAAGTCTGCCAGCGCAAGAGGAAGAGGAGTACTGGAATGGGATTGTTTTCATCTGCAGCAGCAAGACCTTATGGAAGTTCAATGTGATTGTTGACCTCTGGGATATATTTCCAGGCTCCTGGGTTGGTGCTCCAGCTGTCAAACCACTCTTCTTGGGAGGAAGCTGAGATGGCTGCTGGTCACAGAACAGGGATAGAGGGGATAGCCATGCTGTGACAGCTGCACATGGCGGCTGATCCTGGTCCCACCACGGAGTTGTTTGGTGTAGTTATGAAAAATGAGACGATGTTTGCAGATGTGCTCTGAATGACGGACTCTGTTGATGACATTTGTTCTCACAGGAGAAATCCTCTGAGGGTTTGGGCTTTTCTTGTGGCTGTTAGGCAGGAAGAAGTAGGAAAGCTTGGAGAAGAGTGGTAGGAAGATCAGCAGAGGCTGGTGGACATGGGAGAACAGGGAAGTGTGAATATGGAGGCAGCATGGGATGCCTGGGTATTGCGACAAGGAGAGAGCAGGAGGGTTGTAAATAAAGTGACATTGTGCTCAGACATGTGGAAGAGAAAACAAAACCTTAGGGAGAAAGTGGAAGGGCTGGGGGGCTGGAGGGGGGGGCGTTCATCAGGGTAGAAATCTTGTAAGAGGAGAGGAACTGGCAAATACAGAGAAGCATTTCTGTAGAAGATTTATTAATAAGAGACAATAAGAATCCTGTAAACAAGAGTACAGATGGAGCAGGGGAACAATTGAGCTAGTTGAAAACGTAGCTGATCTCGGATGAACCTCATGCTGTGCCTCCTCTCCGAGAGTGGGAGGGTTGCTGGCCTGTGATTTGCTTTATGAACTTTTTCCCAGCCCTTTGCACTCCAGCAGCTGCAGCCTTCACTGCTCCTGGTCCTCCTCCCCAGGCTGCCTCACTCTCATACTGCCCCAAATCCTCACTAACGTGCCTCCAGCCTCACCATACCCCTTCCTTTCTCCCTGTCCATTTGAGAACGATGGAGTCGCCTTTGGAGAGACCTGTGTCTGCTTGGCCAGGGAGAGCCCTGCCTGGCGCCTGGCAGGTCCCCAGAGCTCCCCCACCTCTTCTCCCTGTGCAGCTGCCCCATGCCTGCTCAGACTGGCCACAGGGTGCCCGGGGGGTGCATCGGGGCATCCCCGCAGTGGTGTGGGTGTGGAGCATCCCCTGGCTTGCCTTTGTACGTTTGGGTTAGAGTCTGCTAGCCTAGAGCGGTTGGAATAAATGCGTCCTGTACTGAGCCTGAAACTCAGAGAATTACTGGGTGTTTGTGTTAATGAGGGTGTGAGAAATATCTCCTGATTTTCAAGTTTTGTACAAAACAGCATGAATGACAAATCTGGAGTTGGTAATAGTTTCGTTTTTTTCTGTAGTGTGATTCAATCTGTTCTATTGGGGTAAGAAAATTAAGGAGGGAGTTATCTTTGAAATTCAGCGTTACCATATTTTTCCATACCCGGGGTGCTTGTGTTTTACAGTTTCTGACTAAATTCAAACTTTGCTAACTCTACTAGGAGACTGACTAGTTTTTGATATCCAGATTTGACAGCATTGGCTGTTAATCGGCAACACCCACTTAGAGATTGTTACTCATTAGTGGGCTTGGTTGCTTGGACACTTGTGATTTCATCTCCTGTTACATGAAGAAAGAAAATGTCTAATTGAAAACACTCCGGTGTAGAATCAAGGTTTGTCATACCAATTTATGGTCAAATATGGAAGTGGAGCTATTTTTCTATCTCTCTCTCTCCCAGCTGCCTCACTGAGCTGGGTGTTAGTGTATCTTGGCAGTTTTGCGCCAGAGAACACGAAAGTGCTGCCTGTTTCAGCATTCGTGTTCGTTTTGGTGTTGCAGCTTCAGTTTTGAAGGTCTCCGCTGATCTCTGTGCTCCACTGGCATGGTTGTAAATTATCAGGTCATAATCCATGGTATTACACACATATCTTTCCCCCTTCTACATATGGACACCTCGTGAGCTTTTGGGGGCATGATACAATTTTGTGCAGGCGGCTGCACTGCCCGCAAGTCCAGTGTATCCCGGCTTCTGCCCTTCCCTGTTGTTGTCAGGTACTGGTGATAATGGCAGGAGCAAAGTAGCATCCTTCAAACAGGATTGTGTGATGGGGTTGTAGGCTATGTGTGTGGCGCACGTGAATTAGGGAGAAGGAGTGTGGTTTTTGGGGAGGTTTGTAAAGGCTTGTTGGGTTATGCTTGGGTTGTAAAGGCTTGTATGCTTGGAGGTTGTAAATGCTTGTGTGGATGTGCTCGGGTCCATCGGAAGGTGCCTTCTCAGAAATGACACAAGTAGAAGTTCCCAGCATTGAGACAGCCTCCATGGCAGCCCCCGAAGAGCAGCATGGCAGAGCAGGGGCACCGAGGCAGGGGCTCAGGGTTGTGCAGGGTGCCAGTAGGGAACAGACCAGAGAATTAAGCCGGGTTACTCTCATTCTTGTAGCCCCATAGCTACTGCTGCCCTCTCCACACCAGTGCCTGCCACTGGTTTCTTTGCTAACAGCCATTTGGCTTTCTGGTGTGGGAACTGGCTTATTAAACTGCATCACTCCTCTCAGCTTTACTGCATGTAGTCCCGGACCCGGGAAGGGTTATACACGGCCTGCAGTGATGAATACAGCTTCAGAGAAGCATGAGCTGGAAAGGGCATCAGCATATGTTTGTTCCCTGAAAGAGATACTGTTTCCTACTTTCACATTTAACGTAGGCTAGTCCTTGGGATCCGTCCCCGAAAGGCTGCTGTGGGTGGAGTGTGGCTATGCCCTGGAAGCAGGCTGGAGATTGGCAATACTTGATTTCCCCCCCGCCTATATTAAATGAACAAGAAACCTGTAAGGTAAAAAATAGTATTGTAATACTATTACTGTACATACTGTAGTATGTCTCTTGTAAAAATAGTATTTACTGTGTCCTAGGCTGCAAGATGATGTATGACTTTATGAGGCAATAAACTGTAAACTAAATACACTTCTGGTTTAAATCCAATCAGAAAGTCAATAAAGCTAGATAATAGTTTAAATGTCATGTCATATTAGTTAGTAATATTCGTTTATAAAGAAACTCTCTTACTGTCTTTTGTTGTTACAGAATTAGAGGTATGGATCTTCGGCATCTGCTGTTTACTTTGGCGCTGGTCTGTGCAAATGACTCACTTTCTGCAAGTGATGGTAAGTTTTATGATACCTTTCTGTGCCTTTGTGTGTGTGCATACATATATGGCTTTATATAAAGAGTATTTTTATATTATATGTGTCAGGACTATGCAAGTTCCTTGGTGGCAGTAACCTGGCTACATAATGGGAAATGTGAAAAATATATCCGTTAGTCTTGTTGTAAAGATAGTGGATGAGATTGAGACATGTTGCAGCATGAAGGTGAATTTCATAGACAGTGTTAGATGTGTGATGTATAAACAGGCTGGATCAATGTTGGTGTTAGATTTTCTTTGGATTTTCTTGCTCAGGTACTGAAGTCATGAAAGAATTATATGGAGTTAATTTTTTTTTACAAAAACTGGTGGTTTTTTTCCTTAACAAGTCTTTTTAATATATTCATATGTTAAGTGTAGAACTATTTGGAAGTACAGAGGAAGCATTTTAAGACTGTACACTTTGGGTCTGAGGCCAATATGAACCAGTTTCATAAGAAATTCACTTAGAAATTCTTGAGTAGATGTTATAAAAGGGATTTGAAAAGAACATGTACCCTCCACCAGCCAGCTGGCTGTGGGTAGCCAGCAGAAGCCTTTTTAGTGAGGAGAAGCACTGAATGCACATCCTGTGATGTTCATGATTCAGCAGCTGTGCCCAGGGTTCACATCTGCTGAATGTACCTCTGGCTTTCCACAGTTCTTCTCCTTCCCATCCTTATTCACCTCAACTCTTCCATCTTCTGAATTAAATGCCAGGCTGGAAAGTACTTGGTCCAGCTGAACTTTCTCTGATGCTTTTTCTTGTTGCAACCAGCAATGATTTAGAACCATTTCTGTATCACCCAGAGGCCTGTCCTGACTGGTCCCCTGGGATTGGTCTTCTACTCATTTAGAACAAAAAGTTCCCATTAACTCCAGTGGGAGTTTTACATTGTGTCAGACTGATCTACGTATGCTGGTTATGATCTGCTCCTGTAAACAAATGCAACTTAACCTGATCTGGTCTGCCTTGTTACTGCTCTCTCCAAAGGCCAGGACAGTTTTCCATAATTACTGGTTTTATGCCACTTCTCCCAGAGCAGCTGGAGAAGGGTGGCTCCTTAAGCAGGTGCCTCTCTTGAGCTCCTAGCCAAAATCAGTATTAGTAGAGAAAGTCAGAGAGGGCAGTTTGACGAGTAATTTTGGAAAAAGTGGGGTGGAAACAGCTTCCACAACAAACTGTAAATAAACTGATAAAATTTTCAATGAAAATTTCTGACATCTGTTAATTTTTTTTTTCTTTAGCTCCATACTAAGGAGTTACTGAATGCAAATTACATACCTATAGAGTTGCAAGCCGTATTTCATTAGTGTTTCTAGTGTTAATTTTAGAATATAGTACTAAACCAAAGGGCTATGGCATAGTTCCATGTAGTCATAACTGTCCTACAGTTTAAAGGTATAATCAACCTCTTTTGCCATGATACAGTTCAGTATTTTCTTGGAGTTGCATACATAAAATTTCTAGATAGCTATATTTGCAGAAGCGCTGGAGAGATATGAGGGGTATTACTTTGTTTTTAATGGAGTCATTAAGCTGAAATAAGATATAATTAGAACTCAAATGATCAGTTTTCAGAGAATTCTTCCATTAAGTTAATTTTGTTTATTAAAAAAGGGGTTTGGATAGGGAAAACAAGTTTCTGTTTATTTACTTGTATGTGTTTGGCTCAGACGCTTGTCCCCTGTGTTATCAGGAAGAGAATCTAGAAGATGCTCTTCTCCCTTGCTAGTTAAGGCTTTTCCTTTAACATTTACCAAATTTGGTTTGAGTTCCTAGTGTATCTGACCATTGAAGGCAGTGAAAGAATCAAGTTTTCACTTTCGTTCCCTACTTCCATTTCCTACTTGCAGCAGTACTTTCATTCTGCTACCTACATGTCCCATGGGAATTGAGTGTGCCTATTTAAGAAGTGTGAAAGGAAGTGTGGGGCAGTGAAGTGTTTGTTTCGGCCCAATTCTAATATGAAAATAATGTGGCGTCTTTATTTAATGTTTTGAATCCATCTCTGTCTTCTGATTTGGTTAAAAGAAGAGGAATTTTCTGATAGGAATTTGCAGAATAAAGCTATATACTCATTTTTCCCCCTTTGTGTACCAGTCTCTTTAGTTAGACCTATGAATGGAAATAAAATTTGCAAATTCCTCCTTGGTTCTGCTGAAATGTGGAAAGTCAGTATTTCACAGTGAAATATGATACATGTTCCAGCTTCTATTCATTGCCTCGTACAGAATGGTCAGTAGAACAAAAATGAGCATGTCCTGACTTGATCCTTCCCCCCCAGTGTCTGCATTTTGCAGTACATTCATTCAATAGACAAAAATAATCCCTGCCCAGATGCAGTCTACTGGACCAATTGATTTCTCTCTCGAGGTTTAAGAGCACATGAGGATTTTTTTGATCCTTGGCAGATGAGGTGTGGTC
>VYZW01054330.1:25003-44899 GCA_013401315.1 Balaeniceps rex | reverse complement strand
CAGATGTCCCAAGTTCAGTAAAAATCTGTGTTATAAATAAAACCTAATCACAACATCACCTTTGTGTGACTTTGTCTATACCAATGAAATAGTAACTTGCATGAGCTTACCTTCAGAATCAAAAAATGAAGAACATTTTAATTGTGTTCCTGTGCTTAAATCAAGACACAATGCTAATTATGTCCTGATTTGCTGCATTATTAAAGAATTGTGTGTGTGAAGGGAACAGAGCTTTGTTGTCCCGAGAATAAATTTCTAACCACTAAACTGCTTCTAATGTTGTAACACATTTATTCTGAGTAGGAGAAATGCTCAGCTGAGAAAGTCAGACAAGAAAGTATAAGTCGAACAGGAATATTTGAGATAACAGCATGAGAGAACATCCATTTGCCATTCTTGCATGATTGAGGACAGAGTATTAGATGAGATCTGTTTATTAGCTGTTTTGTTCTTTTTCTCCCTCATGTGAATGTGCTTGTACCTGCAAAAGTTCTCGTGAGCATCCAGCCCCACTCAGGTGGTGAATCCTGACTATCTTACAGAGCTCTGCGCAGCACAGGCTTGCTGAGGCCTTCCTATAAACTTAATTAGATGTGCTCCATACCTGTACCATATCTGATACGTTGCCCGAGGGACTGGATCTATGGTGTCACGGTTCCGTAAAAAATCCACTTCAGTAATTGTATTTCTTCTGGCAGCACATTAAAAAATTACACGTCATCTTGCACCAGAGCACGTTACTGAGACAGTGTAATATTGACTTGCACATGGAAGGCTTTTATGTCTTGAAAGTAAGTAAAGCTTGCGTTCAGCCTTACAAGAGCCTGTGCTTTGAGCTGGCTCCATGCCGTGGGGCCGGATCCACCCTTGGCACACAGTGAAATCCCATACGTGTTTCCTCCTGGCCAGGCAACTGCACACCATTTTAGACCAGGTATTGGACATTTAGTCACCTATTTGCTGTCTCCAGGCTGGTGCCAAGTTCTGCTGGAGGCTTTCCATTGATTTAGCTTGTTTTCATGCTCTTCTTTTGCAAAGAGCTTGACTTGCCGGCTCCTTAAACTGAGGCTAGTGTGAAGTGGCAGGGCTGCCCACCATCTCTGAAATGGCGATGCTAAATGTGACCAAGCACGTCTACTGCACCAGGTCTTCTAGTGTAATTCAGAGCTGAGCAGGTCTGGCACTTGCAGCCTCCTACCAGGGGACACTGACCCACACACTGTCTGTGTCCTCGAGGTGCCTGCCGTATTATGGTAAGGGTAGAACAGAGGCAGTGGTAGAAAGGAAGTGTAAAGGCCACAATAATAGGAAGGTAATTTCCAATAGGTGTGTAATTACCATAGGTAAATGGGGTTTGTGCCCTAGGGATTGGAAAACGTAAGGCCCATTTTCACAGCTAATGAAGACATTCTTGTTAAGTCAACAAAACTTATGCTTCTAAGAGTTTAGGTTGGTTTGAAGGTGGGAGTTGTGTGATTTTGAAAGTTCAGTTTAATTTAGTTAGTTAGATACGTGAACAAGAAAGAGTACTGCTTCACGAGTAGATCACCTACGTCTGTGCAATATTAATTGTCATTCAAGAAGAAAGCTTATGTTCATGTACACACACAGTTTGTGTTTGAGATGTTTACATTAATGTAACTGCAGTGTTTCAAATACATATCCAGCATACACCTAGGTATTTTGGTTTACTATACCTGCTGACATCAGAAGTGGTTGAGGGGAATTGCTCCAGACACAGATTGCAAAATGTTTAGGAGGCAAAATAAATTTTGTCTGCTTGTTCCTTCTCTACAACTGATGAGTGTAGGTCACATAAGGACATAGAGGAATAAACTGGGAATTAGTCCCAGTTAATAAAACAATGCATAAGCTCAATCAGTTCCAAAACTAATTTCTTCCTAGTGAAAAGAAGTGGGTAATGTCTTTTATAATTTTTTTATACTAGATCAAAGTTCATTCCAGACTATTACAGCTATGCTAATTCATCCTCTGAAACAAGTTCAGAGATATTCATATTTAATGATAGCACAATAAAAATATTTTTGGGTGACCTGTTTTTCTACAATGATAGTTTTAAGAGCTACAAGCCTAAATTTGTTGTTAATTTTATCTAATCTGATTTTAGAATGTATTTCTTTTTTTCATCACAACTTTTTTTAATTATTGTATGAAGCTGTTATGCTCAAATGCTCTATTTTCCTCACTTTTATATAAGAAGTAGGATTAATTATTTTCCCTTCTGAGATGTATCAAATCTAATTTTTACTACCATCAGAATGTCCTTTTGTTATGCTAGTGTCTGCTCACTTATTGTACTTGGATGCTGTGCATGCATTACATATCCAGAGTAAACCATCTAAGTACAGGTGTGCAGTGGATATCAAAGCTCCCAGTTACAGAGCTGGGCACTGAATCCATAACCCATGCATAGGGCTTTAGTGTCATTAAAGACATCCCTCGACACCCGAGACATCTGCATGGGACTCACAGTGATGATACAGGACCTGCAGGACATCTGCATCATTCTGGAATGGCCAGAAGGTTAAAGACCTCTATAAAAAGCTTAAGGCCAGGCATCTCACATGTACCTGAACATCTGTTTTCAGGCAATTAAATCAACTCCATCATCCGTTCTTTGTTACAGGGACTGTATTGACTAGCTCTCCATTGACTGTTGGGAACTTGGACACCTAAGGATGAGATTCATCCATGTATGATGGTACATGGTGGTACCTCTAGGTACCCAAAAAATCTGCGTGAGACTTGTAGATAGGACATCTGTGCCGTTTGAAGCAGAGGCTGGAAGGCAGGCAGAATATCCTAGGCAATCTGAGATAGCTACAGATGTTTAGGCAACTGGATTTTGCCCTACCTAGCATAAAAAGAGCTAAATATAGATGTCTTCGTTTTGAACTGAGCCTCATGCTTATATCTGTCTTGTTTGGATATGCATAATTCTGTGTACTTTCTTCTGGGTGGTGTCATAGCTGCTCAGCCACACGCTGTAGGTCTTCTGCTACAGCCAAGGTGAGGGGTTTTCTCACAGGAAGCTATCCTTCTTGACAGGATAGCTGTTGGGTTCTTGCTGTCACCATGAAGTTAAGTAGCAGACAAATATTGTCTGAAGGCAAGGATTTGACTTTTGTGACACACGGAGGAATTCTTAGTCTAAGCAGGAAGGTGCCTTTGAATTGCAGCATATTGTCTGCTGAGAACGGGAAATTTGTCCATCTGTTCATGGAGTCAGGAGGTACAAGGGACTTTGCTGCTTGGCTTGAAATATGCAGAAAAAAAGATCAGTAGCTGCGTGGGGTCTTGGCTGAAAACATGTCTTGTGATTTAGGCGAACTCAAGTTTTATAGACTGCAGTCAGTGTAGTGACAAGCCATTTCTCACACATGAAGGGTATTCTTTTTATTTTTAATGACTTTTTTGATGATAGGAAGACTAGACATATTTGTGTATATAACAATCCTAATCTTGTTAGGAAGTGACAAAAGACAATGAGAAAGGGCAGAATCTTCTTTAGCTTAAGCTGCAAACTCTCTGGCCTCCTCTTGGTAAATAGTAGTGCCATAATATAGTTGGTAGTCATTTGTTCATTGTGGTCATTTTCTCTTCCTAATTCTTCTAACTGGTGTGTCTTTGCTATGGCCTTTCTCTGTGTTACCTACTTTCTCAGTTATATGCTGCTATCTAAGTACAGAACAGAAGCCAAAGCAGAGCTGGCAGTAAAACCTGAAAAGCTCAAAACGGTGGTCAGCTTAGTGCATCCTGGTTTACGTGGATGGGGCAGAACTGTCGAGAATGTGGATTTAAAACTTTTACCTGCACACAAAGCAGTGTTTAAATAGTTGCCTTGTTTCCAGAAGCTTAAGTATTTCTGAGCAATAAATATGTTCCGTTATGTAGAAGAAATTGCTATAGAGCTGTTCCAGGAGCCAGGATCAGAAAGCTTGGCACAGGGAAGCATAAGTTATACCACTCTGATCTGGCTAAGCCATTTCAGCTGGAGGGAAGATTCATTTTGGCAGAGCGCAATGTATTATTTCCATCATCACTTTCCATTGCGATTAGGCATGGCTTTGTGGCTAGCAGAAAAATCCGAGGGAAGGCCTTGAGTCTGTGCGCTTCTGAGTTACTTTTACTGCTCTTTCTTCCTAGCCAGCTGTATATATTTCAGATAAGCTATTTATCTGGTCCAGTGTGACAGTATCTATGCTCTCGCATGGAGAAGAAAGGATTTCACCTTGTCTTTCTTCTGTGTTGGGAGCATATATGGTATTTTAACAGGAAGGGATTTGGGATTTCTGAGAGTGGAAGACACATACTGGAATTGAATTGTAGATAGGCCTATATTTTGTAAGAAAACACAGAAAATAAAAACATAGTGCTGAAATTTTCAGGTATAGTAGCCTTAAATTACGCCCCTAAAAATTGTGTTTAGGCTTGTAACTGAGTAGATCCAATAGTTCAAATGCTAACCTGGTGTTGTGGTTTAACCCAGCAGGCAGCTAAACATCACATAGCTGTTCACTCACTCCCCTGCCCCTAGTGGGATGGGGGAAAGAATCAGGGGAAAAAAGGTAAAACTCATGGGCTGAGATAAATACAATTTAATATGACAGAAAAGGAAGGGAAAATAATAATAATGACAAAAGAATTGCACAGTGCAATTGCTCAGCATCTGCTGACCAGTGCCCAGCCAGTTCCTGAGCAGCAGCCTCACACCCCTGGCCAACTCCCCAGTTTTTGTTCAGCGTGACGTCATATGGTATTGGCCAGTTTGGGTCAGCTGTCCTGGCTGTGTGTGGCGGTCTTGTTGTGCACCTCCAGCCTCCTCGCTGGCAGGGCAGTATGAGAAGCTGAAAAGTCCTTGGCTTAGTGTAAGCACTGCTCAGCAACAATGAAAACATCAGTGTGTTATCAACATTATTGTCATCCTAAATCCAAAACACAGCACTATGCCAGCTACTAGGAAGAAAATTAACCCTATCCCAGCCGAAACCAGGACATGTGGGTTGCCAGAGACTTGTCTCCTTTGTCCTTTCCTCCAAACCACATCTGTGACTCCTGCATTTACTGAAGACTTTCAAGACTTTGGATATCTTCACCCACAAGCCTGCCAAAAACACTTCATGAACAATCAGTTTCTGTCAGACACCCTGCAAAATAACGTACATTTCATAGTTATCCCATCCAGTTATCTCTGTTATCTTTAACAGTCCTGCTATCATGTATATTTCCTTCCTTGCTCTTTAGTTGCCATTATATTTTCTTGTCTTTTGAACACAAGCTCACCAATTTGCTGTCCTCTGATTGCTGGGTTTTGAGGTCATTTGCAAGAATTAGCCACACCTCTGTAGTTAGTGCCAGGTGTAGTCAGAAGGAGAAGTCAGTCTTTCTGCCTGTCAGCTGCAAAGCTTGTAATCTCAGTGTACGTCTTTGCTCTCCTAAGCAGACCTATAGACTGAGCTAAGCCACTAACACATGTGCTAGTCCTCCTTTACCAGGCCTGAGCTGCACCCAAAACAGCTAGCTGATGGTGGCCACTTGTGGCTTGCTTTTGGAGGAGCAGCAATGAGGCCAGTTTGAAGCACAAACTTTTGCACACACATACAATTAAGTCTATGTATTTAAAGAGGAAGATCAGATGATGGAGATGATGCAAAAATGTGCACAGCAGTTTGTTACCGCTATCTAAGCAGCTAACAAGTGAGAAAATCCTAGTTACAGTTTTTACTTTAATTCCTGTTTTGATATTTTAAATGTAGTTGTATATTTCATGTGAATTATTTAAACAGTTTGTACTGCACTGGCTAAATGAACTCAGTTAATAAACTGACTGTGCATCAGGGGAAGGAAAACAAGCTCAAGCAAATAAACAGTAATCCATTTTATAGAATTATATTGCATCAGTTATAATGAATCATTCCATGCAGTGGAGCATACACAGAGCAAATGCTTTCAAGACCACCCATCTGTAACAGGAAAAAGAAAAAGAAACCCTTGGTACTGCACATTTGTAGCATACAAGGAAACGACCATGGGAAGGGGTAACATTTTTTCATTAATTTAAACAATGATGCACTTACTGTGCAGTAACTTGCACTGCCTGATTTAAAATACAAGAGATTTTCGGAATCAAGAGGCTGTCTGCAATGTTTCACCTTTTCTTTCCATGCTGTGCTCTTCAAAAGTGGCAGTCAGGATCAGACTGGAAACAGCATAAAAGTGTGACTGGGAATTGGAGAGCCGTCAATGAACAGACCTGGTTCCTAACACTATAAATGAGGGAGTATTGCGTGCACCTCAGCAATATTTTGGCAAACCTGGGTGTTCTCTTCAGCTGTTGCAAGTAATCAGAAGTGAAAGAGAAACATTTTAGAGTAGGAGTTCACGAGATGCCATCCCTGAATCACGCAGAGCAACTCTGAAAGCCTTGTGCCAGTCACCTCCCTCAGCAGAACCAGATGATTCTCAGGGTTGCAGCAGCACTTCCAGCACAGTTGGGTACTTTGGGAACTGGAGCCACCATTTGGAGGATGTCTGGGTCCAGCCTTGAAGAATTCTTAGTCAATTGGGCTCCAGAGAGTCCCCCAGTTGCTTGTTTACAACCTTGGCTGCTCCCCCAGTCTTCCCTCCACTCCAGCAGAGTACTGGTACCCAGGGGATTATCTACTTCCGAAGATGATGGAAAGGGGAATGGGAACGAGATAGTGCTGGGGAGCTTGGCTGTTGTGTGGCCCTGCACAACAAGGCTCTGGCAAGGTTCCCCTTGGGGAATACAAATACTTGGCCTAGGCTGTTTCCCTTCTCTGCTGCTGGAGAGGTGCTCGGAATGAGCTATGGAAGAAGAATAGCTCAGGAAATGATGCTGTAGGTGAGAGGCAGAGCTACAGACTACCAGTAAGTACTCTCTAGCTTCTGAATGTCAAAGAAGTCCTGGTACTTAACAAGACAGAGGTTTCTCTACTTTGCTTTCTCTTCCCGCCCATTGTAGAAGCATGCTCTGAAATTAAGTAGTAATAGCAATGGTTAGTTTCCTGCAGAACTTCTAGAAAACTGTCACCCTGCTAGGGATTTTGAATTCATCTTGCATAATGCAGTGAAGACTTTCCTGAAGTACAGGATTTTTTTTTTTTTAACAGATAATTAAAAATCTTTTACAAAGTAGGTAATTCCGTGCTAAGGGGTGTAGAATAGCCATAAGGTAGGCTGATAGAGTTGGTATATTATCTAAAGAGCCATGTGTAATGTCAGTTCAGTCCTGTGTTCCATTCTCATTAAGCTGGTCAAGGAGATTTTCCTGGGAGTTTCAAAGAATGCAACAGGAAACTGTTAAATACTGTGTAGTTGGGAATTTATCATTTGTATCAGCTTTGGCACCAATGAAGTGGCATGTGGCAAACCTGACACCAATTTTAAAAAAGGTCTCAAGGAAATTGCACATCAGAAAGTTTGTCCTCTGGGCAAGGCAAGTTGGAAGAAACTTGAAAAAAACATATATTGGTAAATGCATCAATAAATGTGATATCTTTGGGAGTCTGTGTAAGTCATGTTTCTTTCAAAAGACGCTTAGTGTCTGTCACCCATAGCTACTGACTCAAAAAAAGATTTGAACCCACACACAGAAAATGTTTGTTCAGTCCCTACAATGTGGATTTTTAGAGAGCCGTCAATACAACACCATAAAAATGCTAGGGGGATAAAATTCCTTAAAAAAATGCTAGGGGATAAAATGGAAGGATTTCCATGGATTAAAAATTAATCAAAATGGGGAATAAAGGAGCAAATGATGAGCTCCCACAACAGAAACATCCAAGGATATTTCCCTTCTACAGGCCGTACAAGCAGAAATTAAATTGCAAGATCTCTTGTGCTTGGAAAACTGCGTGGTGGGGCAGGACAGAAACCAGTGCAGTCCTGCATGGTGCCAAGGGAGTGAAAGAGAAGGATGTGAGCAGGCAGGAGCCCTCCGGGGGCTGCTGGAGCCCTGCATCTGTGCGTGCAAACGCTCGGCACTGCACTGCTGGAGTGATGGAGTGCGGTCTGGCTGGGGAAATGCTAAAGATCCACCCAGACCAAGAAGTGTGTCTTTTGTGGGCTATCCCTAACTGTTACCCGGAACATATTCAGAGAAACATGCTGAAACATGTTTGTTCTCTATTTGGTCTGGGATTTTGTTTGTTTATTATTCCCCTAGCAATGTGTAGTCTTGGCTTTAGGGCTGACACAGAAACTATAGAAGCAAATTTGAAAACTCAATTGGATCAAGAGTTTACCCTTGAATCCCTATCTGCTAGAACCCCTTGTTTTTTACTTTGTAAAGACAAAATAGCCAGAACAATTAACACGCCTGGCTGGCAAACACCATGTGTGTCATGTTTCTTCTAAAAGGCACTTAGTGTTTGCCACCCGTGCCTACTGTAAAACAGGAGAAACTGTTAACATTTAATAAATATTACATCTTAAACAAGAGCATGTACAAAGTAATTATGTCATTATACCCTTTGAATTTGTGTTCTGTCTCTTCATCACTGAAGCATGAAACAAAGAATAATGTGATAATTTGACTTTGAACAGGAAATTGCAAGTGTTAGGGAAGCAGATGTAGGTAAAACAATAAATATTAACATGGTCTATTTATTATTTGCTGTTAATGATCAAATAGTTGATACTCAATATAAGTACTTCAATGAAAATGCTGATGTCAACTATAGTTACTGTTGTATAGGATTTAATTCAAACCATCTGTTTTAATCCACTTGTATATATCCCGGGTTGATCTTTGCTTGCAATGAATTGTTTTTCTGGAAGTTGAAAGTAATTATTAAAGGAATGGAAATTATTAGTGGTTCATGGTTTGGCGAGGAAAAGAAATGCCTTTTTAAGTTCTTAGTGTCTATTTTAGAGGGCTTCTACACCAGAAATGGTTGAGGGTGGAGTGTAATGCAGAAGTGTTTTCTGACATAAGCTATTTGTTGATATTTGGGGTTCATCCCGGTGCGATGTTTGGAAGTGTAAGTCACTGGTCTGATTATTTTCCACCACTTAATTAAGTCAATTTATTTCATAGGGCAAAGGAAATATGAGTGGTTTATTAAAAAACAGGTATAAAACACTGGTGAACAATGTGGAAAAATGCTGGTGTGTGTATATAAACAACATAGTTTATTTTCTAATGATCATTCTCCAGCGTATTCTTCAGTGGATTTGTAGGGGATGTTTGGTCTTGCTAACTAGCTTTGAAAGTAACTGCCTCATCTGTTTTAGTCAGAAATTGCCCTGTTATCCAAGGATGCCTCCACTTGGCTCCAGAGCTCAGCTCTTCGTGCTGTGAAGATCTATCAAGCCACTTCACAGGAAAAACACTTGCATCTAGGGCAGCTCCACAAGTAATGAAGTGGATGTGAGATCAATAACCTATTATCTTTCCTTTCTGACTCCTTAACATTTGCACAATAGGAAGCTGTAGAAGTTAATCAGAAAAACCCAAGGTATCTCCCGTTACTCTTGGCACATGCCTTTCAACGCACCTAGAGTCTTTCAAAACTAAATTAAAGTCCTGGCTGGATTATGCCATACTTTACAGAGGTAGAAGGCAAGACTTGGCTCTTGAAAGGATGCACTGGGAGCTCTTCAGGGTATCCAGTTGTCACAGCTGAGCCTGTTTAACCTCCCGTTCCTGGCCAAGCCAGTTGAGTTACATCCTTGTCTACAAAAATACTTGCAATAATATTGCAGAACCCTCCCAACTGAGACTTCATGTTAAGAGAGGTAGCAAAGACAAAACCAGCAGAATTCAATGTGTTTGCCCAAAATATCCAGCTTCTGTTATCTACTTTTCCAAGGCCATGAACACTGCTCATTGTTTGAAGTAGGTTTTTCTCTGGGTTACCCTTTCTTTCCTCCCCAAGTCAAGAAACATTTGTTTTTTACCAGGAGGAACGTGCGTTACAGAATCTGGCACGTTTGCACGTGGTGCAATCTTGTGAATGTTTTGTTGAGATAAATGAGTGACAGCTTGCAGTTGGTGTTCTGCAGGAGGTGAGGGCTTCCTTCCAGAAGTGCTGACCATCTCACAATAACTATATTCTCCTTGCAGAGCGCCCAGTCTGACATGTTATCTTATCCCCCCAGTACAGCAGGCTTGATACTCTGCTACACCAGTTTATCTAGCTAATAGACGTAAGTAGCAGTTCTAGTTACAGGAAAGACTGTGTAAGGATTACATCTATCAGAGTTAGCATTTGGTCTGTGTTGTCCCACTTCATAACAGAAGACTTGATTGTAAATTAGTGTTAAATGCTGTTTTTCAGTTATGAGATCTTGTTACCACTGAAATTCCATGTGTTTTTTTCTTCCCATTTGTTAAGCCAGAAGTGCAATTTTTCTTAAGAGAACGAGGCTCTGTTTTCTTCTTGTTTAGAGAAGTGTCAACAGTTAATGTCTTACTATTTAATTTCATTATATCCCCTTGAAATCCCTTAAGAAACATGAGTTATGACCATGACAGTGCTTTGCACTTCATGGGTTTTACATCTCAGCAACTTGCAAAGATGTGTGAAATACAATTAAGATCGCCGGTAATCCCAAGATACCTGTATTTATGTGCTGGCTTTCTAGAAACAGCATTATTTTTCCCAAAGTCATACGTATGCCTAAAGGAAATAGAATGTTAGACTTAGTGTGTGGCTCTTAACCCTCTTCAAGAACAGAAGTGGAGACCGATAAACATAATATGTGGCTTACGTTGATAGGACTCCTGGATTTAAAGAGAAGTGGTCTCTGTATGTTGTTCTACATGTGGGAATCCCATCATGTATTCAATTGCAGTTTATGAGAAACTGCTATAGTCTTCTAACAAATTACTTTTAGAAAAGCCCCAAATCCATCATATCTCTACTTCCCTAGAGGTAAGCTGCCCTGACTTCTTATACAGGTGGGGAAGTCCCACAGCATTTCCTGGTTGTTAACATAATACACTGTAGCTTTTAAATGCAGCATGTTAGAAAGACGTGATTTTTACAAAAATGCATAAGAAGAAATCCTCCTTCCTTTAAATCAGGGCAAGGCTTAGGTCATAGATAAGGAATAAAAATTGTTCCATATTTCGGATGGCTACAGGATGGACGTGTCCCTAGGAGGAACACAGCTGGCATACTGAAATCCTTGGAGAACAACGTATGGGACATGTCAGGAGAGGTGCTGTGCAGAGCGCTTAGGCTGTCCTGAGTTCTCAAGTGTTTATTTCAGTGCTAAGATGTGAGTGAGATTTGTTTTACTGATTAAGCCTGGGTTTGTTGGTTTTTTTATTAGTAGGTGGTTCCCACACGATTGGTGTGAAATTACCATTTTCTTTTTTTTATTGTTTCCTGGAGGAAACATGCCCCAGTTACCTGAGTTGTCACTAGCAGCCATACCTGTCATGGGTCTCGGCAGATAGGCAAAGGGGAATAACCTGAGCCCTTCAGATGAGGCTGAGGCAATGTTGACAGGACTGTGTGAGCTTCCAAAGCCACTTACGTGGCCTAAAGTAGGCAAAATCCCCGTGACTCCAGGAAGAGTAACATTTCTGTAATAGTGACATTGGTCTGAAACAAGCTTTCAGTGTCTGGCTGTGCCACAGAAATTCCTTTGTGTCCTTGGAAAATTGATTAATATCTGTGTCCCAGCTCCCTAGCTGTGAAGTGAGAAGGCATGTTAAGGATAAACTCCTTAATTGGTTTGAGTCAATCAGATATTATGGTGATGCAATCGCTGAGGTTGTGCAATATCCTCTGTCAACAGCGTTGCATTTATTGTGCAGAGCAAAACGATAGAAAAATATCTCTTCTTCCAGCACTCACGAAGCTGGCGGGCTGCCTCCTCCGCCAAGGCAGGGAGGGTGGCTGTGTGCTTGTCAAGAGGTAGGGGACACCACCAGGAAGCAGAGGAAACTCTGAAGTTTCCTCCATTACATACTTGTTTTCTGCATAAATCTGCATACTTGCAGAAACTGCGCTTTTCTTCCAACAGGCAAGGACTTGTGCTAATGTGGGCCCATAACTAATTGCTGCCATGGGAGACTCTGAAATGGCCACCCACACCTTTATATCTGAATGGAGCTTGTGTTCAGACATACTCTTCAATCTCTGTGTCAACACATGCACATAGTGCGTATATGTTTCTTCCCTGGTGTAGCACGGTCAAGTTGAGATACGAAAGGTTGCTTTTAATGTTGAAGATTTTGGTAGCATCAGCAGCACCTGGAACACTTTGTCTATGGGGCTGCTCAAGTAGCTGAGATGCCCAGAGTGCCACTTGGTGTTGCTTCAATTCATTGATGTGCTCTGAGCATACAGAAAGGCACAGCCAGTCCTAAGAAATTTTCACTTTTCTTTCTGTAGTTGTTGCCTATGTGACCCTGCAGCCCTTCTCCCTACAGAATAATATAATCCAAATGTAAAAAAGGAAATGCTGAAGCTTTTCAAAGAAGAAGGTATTTTGGTTTGAATTATGAACCTATTTTCCCATTTTCTTGTACTCAGAAAAGGCTGTACTGTCCTGTGTGAAGTTTTCTAAAATACTTCTGTCATGAGACATACACCTGATTTAGAAAATCTCAGCTCAGATGACTAAAGTTTGGAGAAGCTGTAAGTATCCCAGATGCCCACAGTGGCAGGTAGTGACCGAGGTGTCTCTGCTGGGACTGGAGAAGGGGTGCCACTGGTCCGTGGTTTATGCTAACCAGCAGGTGCTTGTATCAATTCTAGATATACTCTTTGACAGGTTAAATTTGACTTATTTTTAAGCTGCTTAGTTTCTGAAAGCTTTTAGATACACTATTGAAGCCAAGCTGCTTGCTATCAAGCTGCATTAGAAAATCACTAGGGTCAAGAAATGTAATTGTTTCGCTATTAGTGCATCAGCAGAACAAGGACTTCTCTGAGCGTAGCTGCACCACCGTCCTTTCAGAGAGGATCTGTGTGAAGCACGTTAAAACATATTGATGAAATGTTGTGGAAAAAGCTGCATTGTCACTGGCTGAGCTGCACATTTGCTTTGGACTGTGACATTGGCACCATTTAGTGAGACAAAAGAAACCCCAGCACCAGAGTACAATGCTTGGCTTCCTCCCTGCCTTCAAAACAGTCTAACCTGCCAGTTCCTTCTGCGTACCCAAATACTGACTGTATTAATAGAAATGTCAATTATAACATCATTTACGACAGCAAGCAAACACTTGTTCCTGCCTGGCACTTACGTGGTGTGCATGAGCACCTTTAGCACCAGCAGGTCCTTTCCTAAATAAAGGACGAGCCCCAGGTGTCACATGAGCCTTAGTGATCCCTCAGCTGAGTGGCTTTGTGTCTTTTATTAGGTTGTTCCCCTGCTCTCCTCCCTTTTTTGTTTTGAGGGTTTTTTTTAGTCTGATAAGATGGAGACTGTACACATTATTAATCTAATTTGATTATGATGGATGTACTAATGTAGACTTGGATTTTCAAGCATGAGAAGATGACTACACATGACTAGATACTTAGTGGGATTTTGGGAAGTGATACACATCTAATTGTCATACTGTTTGTGTGCTTGTATTTCCCTAAATTACAATTTTGATTTAAACTGGGAGATCTCACATCCAACTAAAATCCTTTACCTATCATTGTGAAAGCAACAATATTGAAAGTGAAAGTAGCAAATTAAACATCTCCTTATGTAGCTGGCTGTTGTGCATTACCTTGCTTTCCTAGTCTGAGTAATTGACTAGGGAAGAAGACATTACTAAAAGCATGTGGGTATGAAACATATTTTATAAAAGTTTTACTCTTTTTAAATGGTCTTAAAGAATTTTAAGAATTAGTTAAACTGAATTGCTTAAATGCAGGCAGAAGACAGTTCAAGCTACAAAAGATTTTAATGATCCTAGAAAGTGTCTTTCTCAGTGAAATATCAATATTGCAGATTTAAAAGAAGAATAATTTTAATCATTTTTCCACCCTCAAGATAGCTTGTCTAACTGTTATCTGTATTTGTGATGAGTTACTTTAATATTTTGTATGTGCTAAGTGGGCGACTTAAAATGTTTTTCTTTTTATAGATCTCTAAGTAGATGAATCTCTGGTTTCAATTCCTTGAAATTACATAAAAGTAGCCAGATATTTGTCGCATTATAGTTGAGATTGTAGAACCGTAGGCACAATGGGAGCTTCTAATTGACTGCATTTTTCTTTCACTTTGTTAACTACTTCACCAAAGAAGAAGTATTCTTAGGACTGTGGTTTACTTTAAAGCATGAAATGTAATACATAAGAACATATTCTAGATGTCATATTTAATCCTTTTGCCAAACTTATCTTTTGAAACATGAAGAAAAACTCATAATAAAACAGTCATTTTTTAAATAACTGAGACAATTGCACTTAGTTGTGTTTTCAGAAACACAATTCTGCTATTTAAAGGGTTTGCAAAACAGTTTTGAATTTTTTTGTTGTAGCTTGTTCTGATTTTTTTTTTTCATCCATTACCGTGAACTTTAATCTTGTTGAGCTTAGCCCAAAGGTTTCCTGTGTTCCAGCTTTTTAAGCTGCCTAACCTGTGTAAATACATTAGGGCAGTTCTAAACCATTAAAAACAAGAGGAGATGGATGTGTGCAAAGTTCAAATGTGTTCTGCTGGCTTTTATCATGAGTGTGAATCATGTGGCAATTTAGATGCTTAAAATAGTTTGTTGTTCATAAAACACAGCAAAATACAGCAAATTAAATCTCTCTAGAGGAGACAGAAATATATATTGGGCATTTCAGTTTGGTGTTGTGGGAGGTTTCTTACTGGAAGGGGCTAGGGTTTTTTCCACTTGTGTGTTTTCATTTTTCTTTAAAATTATTTTTGGTGTACTTGAAATGGTGTGTGTTGAAAGCTGTGGAAATGGAAATCCTTCTTTCATCCTCAAAAATGAAACAGTATGGGAAGTTTAAAATATGTGCTTCCAGGACAGGGTTAGATCACAACCATTTCATGAAACAGGATTCAGTCTTCCTGCTGAATTAGTTTCTCACCTCTTTCTGTTATTTCCTGAGACGTCCAGCTTAATTTCATATTGCGTACAGAATCAGTGAATAAAAGTGTTTAGAAAACTTATGAAGCCCAAAAAATTACATTTCTTGGGCCAGATACAGAGCCTCCTCTCTGGACGGGGGCTGACAGCTCTTCTTAAAACCAGCAGGCAGAGTGTGCCAAACCAGCAAAGCCATGTGGGAGAGTACAACAGTTCAGGAAAGTATATAAAATCTAGTTGATTGATTACGATTGATTGGATTTTTTTTTTTTTCCATCTTTAATTATCATTAGTGTGCAGACATGAAACAGTAGATACTTAAGAACCTAGCATAGTGAGAGGGAATCCATCGAAATCTGTGTAAGGAAGTTAATCCCTTAGCGGTGTAAGGGAGGCAGTACTTGCATGAAGAAGCAGGCTAGGAGACAGGGCAGGAGTCAGTGAGGGGAGGTGGCATCTGTGCCAGGACCTCTTCTTTTCTACATATTCATAAACAACTCTGCAAAGGAGGCGAATGCTGAGGTTTGCCAAGCAAGAAGTTTGCCGATGCTCTGCATGAAGGGCCAGCTGAAGAGCCACAGAAAGTCGTACAAGGCAAGTGCCTGAGTAATAAATCAGCATATGATACTTGGTGTAGATGAATGTAGACCAACTCTTGTAAGCAAAATACAACCCTAATGTGGCACATAAATTCACGGGCTCCGAACGTTATGACTCAGAGATGGGATTTTGCCGTTGTGGCAGACTGTCCCCTGGGAAGGTCAGCTCACTGCTTATCATGGCTCCACGCATCCCCACCCCAAAAACGTGCAGCAGAGCTGGAAAAATGCAGAGGAGGCCAACAAGGATGAGCAGAGCTCTGGAACAGATTCTGTGGAGGTCTTCCTCACTGTGGCCTTCCCCGAGTTGTTCTTCCTCAGATGCCCCTAAAATCGACGTCCTGAAATGAAGAACCAACAGCCTCAACAGCAAAGGCATCTCTCACGAGCGCTGTCACAGACTGCAGCTGGGATGCTGGGTGCAGGTACTACCTGATGGCACCGCACAGGTTGCATCAAGCCATACCCTGCAGGGAAGAAGCCCGCTGGCGTAGCTAATTTTACACTGTGTCCCAGTATGTGCAGAATAGTGAAAGAAATTCTGGTTGGGTCTAGTCCATTTTATACTAATTATTGCACCTGATACAAGCTTTCTGGAGTAACATGGTCAAAAATAGTGTTAATTGAGATACACAGCCAAGTTTTAAAAGAAAGCAGTAAAAGAGTAAGGGTCTCAAAAGTCTTACTTTTCCATGGATGTTTCCTTTGTCTGCCAACCTTATGCTAGAGTTCAAAGGCATTATGCCCAAATGAAAGTTCAGTTATTGAGCATGAGTAATAGAAACGTAGTGCAGAATTAGGGCAGCTCCTGTGTTGGTATGTCCTCCTGCATTCTGGTATTTGTGCTATTTCCACAGAAAATACTGGAAATAGTCAAGTCTCCAGTCAGCTTGAGGGAGTCCTTGGCTCCTTCTCTGCTTTTGGTATGAAATGAGTACCATTCCAGTTAGAGGGGAAAAAAAATGGGGGAAAAAAACACCAGAAGAAAAACTTCAGAACATTTCTGAACAAGGATGGGCAGCACTCACCGTCTCTTCTGGTAGTTCCTCCTGCAGCCAGGTTTTTCCAGCTGAGGAGGCTTTACCCCTCCTCAGGAGCTGCAGCCACGTCCAAGAACACAGGCTCTTGGCAGCGAGCTGGTGCCGTCTGATGTAGCTGGAGAACTGAAATAACTCTTCTAAGGGAAAAACTTCAGACATAAAAGACTTCAGGCATGGCTGTCTAATGTTGTTAGTTTTTAGTGTATTTTGTGTGATTAGAGAATTGGACGTTAAGGGTGGGGTTTTGTGTTGTTTTTTTTTCTTTCCTCTGAAAAATAAGCAGCTGAACAGTTTACCCACAAGGATAATACAGGACATAGTGAATTTTATCAAACCTGATGTCACTTGTGAAATCCGAATTCTCCCTCTGCCTTTTTGAATTATGTGGAAAAAATTCAGTCATTGAAATCAATGTTCAGTCTTTGTTTTATACTCTTTTGTAAGTGCAATTGGCTTATTTTCCAATTTCTTCATTTATGTTAAAGGCAAAGTTGTACAGCTAACCATAAGGTTAGATAAATAGTTACCAATAAAACCTTAGGACATTTAGTAAAAAAAAAAAAGTGGGGTTTGGATCACCACGTTGTTTTAACAGGGAGAGCTGCTTTCAAATAATTGTTTGCAGTGCCTGTTAATTTAAAGCAATCTCATCAGCCGCAGCTGTGGGAGGATTGTGACCTTGTCACCCATACAAGGCAAGATGCAATGTGATTTAAAAACAAAAAATCCTTAGCCTATACTAGTGTTACAATTTAATTTAAAATAAGTGAAATAGTTTAGTAATCGTGTAGAGTGTTACGATAAATGATCTTTAGAAAGCTCTTGGTGTCTTCATATACAGTGCAGACTTCATAGCAGAACCATACATATAGACAAAAATGACCACAGAGTGTGTTTCTTATAGAGGGCCTTGCATTTGAGAATATAGAAATATTTAAGAGAGATTTAATATACAATCACAACAACATGTTTCACGAGTATTATTTTCATTTAACTGCTGAGGGAAACAGAGATACAGAGAAACAGTAATTTTCCAGAAATCTTAAGAGGAATGTGATCATTGAGAATGTGGTGGCCTGGCAGAGAAAAAACCTAAAATCCTAATAGAGAGCCAGGTTTCTCATTTTACTGGGTTTTGCATTTTTCTATTATATTAGTAATAAAGTTGATGCTTTTAAAGTGTGCACTATACTGATAGATTATGATCCAGTAATACCGTGAAAAACCTTTTCTGGCTTTTCAGTTACTGAAGGGGAAGATCAATAGATCCTTGTGTACACAAGCCAAGTCTGGTGTTTTGGGAAGGGGTGGAAGAAAATTTCTCTTGTGTTTGTTTTTATTTTATGTTTTACTTAACTTCAGATACTATTCCCCTCACTGAAAGCATGAAGTAGAGGGATTTTGTTTATAATGCTGGTATCACTCTTCAGATTTTATTAGCTCTTAGTCTGCTGAGATCAAAAATTCCTGGCAAGTAGCATCTTGACAGTTTCACTTATTTACCGTAAATAATTTATGAGAATACTTTGGCTTTTCTGAAACAGAGAGATGTGTTTGTGGAATGATATAAAGGATGTCTGAAACCTGAAAAAAATTTGCAAAATGTGCAAAGAAAAAAGTGTTGCAGTACAGATCATGCTGTCTGACAATGGTGAGTTCATGAAGGTGTGCTCTGTACAGATTCTCACACCAGGCTGCTTCTTGAAAGATTGTTCACTGCCTCATGAGAAAGGAGGAGACAGAAAAGGAGAAGAGATGGCTGATGATGGGTGAGATTAAAGGCTAGCCACACAGTGGACCGCACTGTCAAGAGCATTGCAAGCAGGTCAAGGGAGGAGATCGTTCCCCTCTGTTCCACAGTGGTGTGTTGTGTCTGGTTTTCTTGGTGTGGGACATCCCAGCAGAAGACATAACAACAGACCAGGATCTAGTGGATGGCCACTACGTGGATGGAGGGCTGGAGTACTTGGTGTACAGGAGGCTAAAGGAACAGGGCTTGTTTAACCTGAAGAAGGGGGATCAGGTTTCTGTTTTCTGCAATCATTAGTACAACAAGGGCAGTTAAGTGTAAGGTGGAGCCAGTTTCCTCTTGGAAGTACACGCAGAAGAACAAGGGGCAGTGGTCACGAGTTGCAACAGCAAACATCCACTTGGACATATGGAGAAGATTCTTCCCCAGCAAGTGGTGGAGCACTGGAGCATGCTAGGGAGGCTGCAGGAACCCTGTCTTTGGAGATATTCAACATGGGCTTGGGCAAGGGCCTTAGCAGCCTGATCTAACTTTGAAGTTGGCCTTTCTTTGAAGGTGAACTAGATAGCCACCAAAGAGACTTCCCATTTAAATTATTCTGTGCTTGTGTGATCCCAGTTGGGCTGAGATGGTGGGTGGTCAGAGGTGACCTCTGTTGAGGACCTGATACCCAACAATTTCATAAACACAGAGCAAGCCCTCTACATAAGGTGGAGTTGTATGTAGATATGTCCACACAGGTTGCAATACTCTTTAGTAATTATAATGACAATTACATCATCTGATAAGTGTTAAATTGGAAGGTAGGAACAGCATATCTGTATTCTGAATGAACAACATTCAGAGTTTACTGATTTCCATTGCATTAGTATTTAAATAATTGCAGGAGCAAATTTTCACAAGTGCTCTGTACTGCAGTTTACAGTCCTATAAAGGTAATCTATTAATCTCTGACAGAACATTTACATTTCAAAGGATTATATATGGCTGTTAGGCCCTAATTTCATTCTGTAAGGAGCTGAGAACCCTTTGCACCCAACAACACTCAAAATTAAAGGATCTTCCTGGATTTATTTCACTACTTGGGGGAAAATTGCCAGAATTGTTAAGTGGTTCAGGGGAGCTAACGCTAGAAAATGGTAAGCTGTGCTGAAGGACGCCAGTTCTGCCAGATCCATGGCTTTGAGTGCTCACTGAGCAAAACATGGAAGTGCAAACAAAGAAAATACTGGAAGACTAGAGCAATTAAAGAAGGTGAACTGTGTATGAAACTTTTCTGGAAAAAGGAGGGATAAGTGAAGAAGGCTGATGCTGCTTTTCCCTGCATATGAAAGCAAAATGGGTTCTAGCAAAAAGTATTTTAGGCTTTTTCTTTTCTAGTGGAAAAAAGGAATTTGTAGCAACTACATATTTTTAACATAAAACAATGTGACAATAAGGCAAGCAACATTTTTAGTTGAT
>VYZW01054330.1:0-24509 GCA_013401315.1 Balaeniceps rex | reverse complement strand
GGAAAAAGGAGGGATAAGTGAAGAAGGCTGATGCTGCTTTTCCCTGCATATGAAAGCAAAATGGGTTCTAGCAAAAAGTATTTTAGGCTTTTTCTTTTCTAGTGGAAAAAAGGAATTTGTAGCAACTACATATTTTTAACATAAAACAATGTGACAATAAGGCAAGCAACATTTTTAGTTGATGAACATCCAAAGCTCTGTATATGAGCTCTATACATACCACAGTCAGCACAGGAACCCATTCCTATGCTTTTGAAATTTGGGTTGCAAGGCATAAAATGTATTAATGCTTTGAGTTAGGTTGCTTCCAGAAACAAGCAAACAAGCTCTGTTCGGGTTTAGGAAATAGTAAGTTTCTCACCATGCTGAGTGTGTGATTTGACCTTTCTATCTGCAGTCACAAACCGGACAGTCTTGTTTACGCTTTGGAGAATGGTTAAGGATCTTTATTAAGATGATTCTCTAAAAAGTAGACATATTCCACTCTGAAAACAAATCATGGCTTAAGTCCATCAGGCTCATGATGCCTTGACATGATCTTATGAGCAGATGCAACTGGAATCTACATGCAGTATTGTCATGGAAATTGGAGATGTTTGTTTCTGTGTCAGAATAGTGAGCCCTAACTCTCTGGCCGTCGTAACTGATTTTCGATTTAGAATACTCATCCTGGACCTGATAAGCTGTTCCATTTGTCAACAGGACTTAAGAGTTCTCATAATTATGGCCTTTCCTTCTTAATGAGTGGCACCATTTTTTACTGACAGAGGCACAAACATTTAAAATAATGTTTTCCAGATTTGTTTTCTTTTGTGAGGAGTAGTAAGAGGTTCCAGGGAGATAGTAAGTTTTACTGTTGGAAACACTCTTGGTGGGTTGAGAGATGTGCAGCTATCGTTTTCCTAGCTGCCGAATGTCTAAGAAGCCTGTTTCCAAATGATGTTATGGTGAAAAACCTGCAGTGAATCAGCATAATTTTGTACATTGTTCTACAAGTATCCGTTTTCTAGCTCTGTTGTGAACTGTGTAAAACTCTTTGGAATAAGACAAAAAGAAGACTAGTGCATGGAAGAAGATTAGGAAAAATTAAACATCATTTGGCCACTAGATGGAAACAGAAGTAGCAAGTGTGTGTATGTGTGTGTTAACTATATATTTTTGCATATTCACCTGAATATTTTAATGTCTTGTCTTCATATGAATATAGAGAGAGTAAATAAAAGTAATTTTTAGTATTGCAGTTCAAGTCAAGAATGATCTGGGCAGCAGAATATGGCTGCATAAAAGAGAGCTGAGGTAAGAAGGGGAAGGGTAAGAATACCAATATGAGGGAAATCAAACTCAGGAAAGCTCTAAAAAATGCTGTATACCATGAAAGCTGCATAATGGTGGCTCATCAAGAGCGGCAGAGTCTGTAAGATTGTCTTCTCTTTTTTTCTTTAGAGTTTACCAATTTTGTGTTCCTTTCTAGCAGCAGGGAAGAGATCATCTTGGGTCTTCAAATGCGCCAGGAGTGATTTTCTGTGAGGAAGCCTTGCTTCTGAGAAGCCCTAGTTCTCACCACATCTCCAAATATTACTGTGTTCATCCAAAGTTGAATCTCTGAACCCTGTATTACTAAACTGAAGAACCCCAGGCTGCTTAGTTAGAGTTAAGCAGCTGTTCTGCACAGTCCCTATTGAGTCATGGAACCATACAGGTCTCTAGTCCAACTGCCTGCTGAAAGCAGGGCTGATTTTGAAGTTAGATCAGGTTGCTCAGGGCTTTGTCAAGTTTTGAATGTCTTCAACAATGGAGACTCCACAAACTCCCTGGCAAACCTGTTGCTGTCCTTGACCACCCTCACTATGGAGAAGAAAAAACAATCTTTATATCTAACCAGGATTTCCCTTACAGCAACTTCTGTTGCCTCCACCAGTTCTGAAACTCCCATGGTCTCCACAGCTGAAGCTGCTGTAGATCTTCACGTTCCCTACCAGCTCTTCCATAATTGCAGGTCCCGCAAAGCATTTCCTTCAGTTGGCCTGTCCAGTGTCTGCAGTAAAAAATTGTCACCGAGGGACTCAAATTGCCTGGGTTTTGAAAGTAAATCTTCCTTATCTAACATTTCTGGGGAAATTTTAGACATCCGTAGCTGGAGATGCTTTAGAAGATAGATTGACAGTAACACAAGAATGACGGGCACGCTTCAACCATGATTCAGCTCATCCTAAAGTAGATATCCATAAAATGTTAAGTGAATTGTGCCTGTTTCTCTCCACTGATTGTAAAGGCTGCTGACTGTACTATGTACATCATGGATATCTAAAATTGAATTAAATGAATCTCACCTTTGCTGACTCTTACACAGATATATATACATGTTTATGTTGCTTGTGGATATTGGAATCCATTCTGCAAGTCAGGGTACACACTTACTGAATACGATAGAGGCTGTATTTTGAAGTACCTATCCCTTAGGAGAACGTTGTTGTGGCATTAACAGCACCATATTTACTGATTTGACATTCACAAGAATGTAGTTTATTGGCACTAAATGTCCTGTTCCTTTGCTCTGAAATGTTTGCAAAGCCTTTTAAATTAATGTAGGTTATGAGGGCTTTCTCCTTCGTTGTGCACATTTGCTGACGTGTTGATAACTTTGTCTGCTGTTTCTGTTCCACAGTGACATACTACAATTTTTGGCTGGATTAGGCAGTATGAATTTGTTGTTCAGTCTGTGCAAGCCTAGACAGAGTTTAACAACTGTTGATAGAAAAGGTCTGTCATGGACAGGTATGTGGAAAAATGCCAATCTGACTGGGAGTTCAAAGAAAAGCAAAAGAAATCACTTTCCAGCATCTTGGGAAGAAACCTGAATCTGTTTGCACAGATACGCTGGCCTTCTGGAGAAGGTTCACAGGTTCTTTTCTTTCTGTTTCGGTGTGCATAAAAATTAATAGAAATTGAGTGAAAAGGTGTTTTTAACTTGCAGGCTTCCTTTCCCTGCTGAAGAGCCTCATTCTCAAACCAGGCTAAATATCCCTCCCTAATTAGTAGCAGATGCAGCCATGCGTGCACAAGTGTGTGTCAAGAGGACATTTGGAAATCATGGAAGAAGGTACTGTGCCAGATAGGAAAGGAATACGTGAAGCTGAAGCAGGGAGTTGTTAGGAGAGTTCAACAGTTGTTTTATAAAGATAGGGAGGGAAAGGGGACAGCTGTTACGGGTTTTTGGGTAACGCTGCATATCAAGCACGTGACTCCCGCTTCTCTTCAGCAGCAGTCGTCATCTGTTCTTTAGATATGCCAGAAATGCATAAGAGTTAGAAGAGACACCTCCATAATTGATCTTCAAAAATACATTTAAAACATTTACAGATTTTTCCTCCTGTCCCCAAATCCAGAAGCTTTTTAGCAGTGTAATGTCCACATTTTCATTTTCCATTTTTCCTCTTGCTATCACATTGTTGTATAAAAGAGGCAGAACAACTGCAAAGATATTAATGACTGTACCAAGACAGACAGAAAAACTTCCTGCTACAAAGAACACAGAGGCAGACAGAATTAAAAAGAAAGTATTTTTCTATCACCTCTTTTAGCAAGGCTGCTACTGTACTGCTATTATTTTTATTACTTCTAATGCTGTTAAAAATACAGTAATAGACAGTATATGTTTAATTGAAATTGTTATTGAGCTCTTAAATGTACTTGCACCGATTGCAACATACTTAGCCCTTCAATTTCAAATGCATCAAAAATATTTTTTTGTTTGGGTGTTTTTTATTGTTATTTTAGAATATTACCACCGATAAATATTTAGAGCTACATTGCAAGGTTTCTGTCAGTCTCACTCAACACCATGACTATAGTCCTTTTCATACCGGATAGACTGTGATTTACAAATAATGATGTTTACAGTGCATTTTTTTTATCAGCCTTTGTAGCCTAATCCAGAATAGTTTTATTACCTGAAAAAGAGATTAAAAATGTATTTTAAAATATAGTTGGAGAAGTAGGATATGTCTTATGGGTCATGGATGAACATTGGAGTGCAGAGCCTTCAACAGGCACGTGACCCACAATGGCATGACCAAGGGGGTAGAGTGGCACCTCTGGTGTCATATGGGTAAGTACCATCAAGCAGTATTGATGCAGCTCTTCTGTCCACTTCCCCTTCTGAAATGCTTTGTGGAGGAAGGATGCTTCCAGGAAACCTGGCCTTGCATTTCCCCAAAGCCACTAACACAGTTCTTGGTGTTCGGAATCTCAGTTTACAGAAATACGTGGCTTTGCTGTAAGTGGAATATTCTAACAGAAAGGAATCGCAACTGAAAATTCGTAACCCGTACTTATTCACCAAACGTGCTTTCAGTTATTTCTTTCTAGAGTTACCAAACTCCTCAGACATTTTCTACCTAATATTTATATTCTTACGTAAGCTTTATTTTTTCACCTTATTGTAGAACATGCCTGCAGAAACTGCCCTGTATTCTGCTGTAATTACTGCCCAGATCTACTACTTTGCTAGCAGTCATTTTCTTTAATGAATCATGAAGGATCCGTAAAATGTATTCGTAATATTTATTTTATGGTTGTTAAGTCAGTGTGTCCTTGCAGGATTGTGCAATCTGGAGAGCTTTATAAATACTTACAAATATTGCTGACAAGCTGGAGGCAGTCCCACGGAGGGCCAGTAGGATGGATAGAGGATAGGAGCGCACGATATACAAGGGGAAGCTGAAGAAACTGGGTTTGTTTTCCATTACCTACAGGAGCTTATATGGACGAGCCCATTTCTTCTGAGAGGTACGTGTGAAATCACAAAGTGCAATGGTCATCAACTGCAACAGAAGAATACCCGTTTGAGCGTAAGGAAAAAATTCTTCCCCTGCAAGTGGAGCAGGCTTTGCCAGAAAGGACACAGGATCTCTGTCTTTGGTGATACTCGGAGCAGGGCAGGGCAAGGCCCTCAGCAGCCTGATCTAACTTCAAAGATGGCCTTGCTTTGAGTATGAGGTTGGACTAGATGACCCCCAGAGGTCCCTCCTAACCTGGATTCTGTCGTTCTCTTAAATAAATGCATCATAAATAAGCACAACTTCGTGTGCTCCTCTGCGCTTCGAGCTCACTGATGATAGAATGACTGTAGGCAGTGTTGGTAACGCTTTATGTGATTACGATTGCCTAAGTCTTCCTACTGAAATGTTTCCAGTTCCCTGTAGCTCACCAGGGAATTGACTTTTACTGTGTGAAAACGTGCTCAGATTTCAGTACTCCCGCAAGAATTCTCAGTTTTGTGTGTGTGCGCTCAGTAGAAACTTGCTTGCACTTAGCAACTAAAATCTCCAAACACCCTGACATCACAGTTTGCTTAGATTCTGCTAGCAATTAGCACTGATGAGCCTGCGTGTGCTGCTGATGGAGGATGTCTGAGCACGCTCCGTCCCAGGGCTGCAGAGACGAAGCGGCCACAGCCAGCTGCTGTGGGCTGGGATGAGGCCAAGCCCTGGAAATGAGAGCAGGAAGCCTGTCTCTGGTGCGCGTTCAGTGACCCCCTTGCTGGTGCCAAGGCAGTGTGGAGGAAGGAATAGGTTCAAATTTAGTGGGGACAAGAACTAAACTGGGGGAAAGGGATATGGGCAAGGGTTGTATTTATGCAACTGTACAGATGTGAGCTGAAGGAGTCTCACTGGCCCCGTAGATGCCTGTCTGCATTACTTACCTACTTCATGCCTTTGGGGCTCCTTCCTGGAGTGACCCTCTCCATATTCCAGGAGAAGCTTCCTGAAAGTATTGAAATTTTGTTTGGATAGCCCTTTAGAATAAGCTTACATGCGTTACAATTGGATCCAGCTCTCTTTACAGCCTCTACAGCAGTATTATCTGCTGCTGGCTTGTTAACCTCATGCAGATATTCCCTAAAGGTGGTCTGGCATTGCATAACTTCAGGGCAGATGAGATAAGAAGCAGCCAGAGTCCATGTTTGGCTGACAACAAGAGACATGCAGTCCTGCACCCAGGAGCACGCTGCAGTGCAGGACAGCAGGTGTGATGGATATGCAGCACCATATGATGGACCTGACACCAAGGACCCAGGTCAGACTGGTTTAGACAGGGTGGAAGAGAAGGCACCTGTACAGCAGCTTGCTGTGTGTTGGAGGACCACTGTGGCAAGCAAAGAAGAGATAAGGGTTGTCTGAACGGAAAAAGTGGGACTGAGCACAAGAGCTTGGAGACTGGATCCTGTGGTAAGGACAAGAAGCCAGGAGCAAGTGATGGGTTTGTGATACTGAGACGCAAGGGATCACACTGGCAAAGAAATGAACAGAAAAGCTCTGCATAAGCCCTACAGCCTACTTTCTTCCAGAGCCTGAATTAGAACTGGATTTCTTCGTCTCATCGGTCTGCTGCTTCATACCGAAGAGATACAAATCTCACTGGCAAAGCGCATGTCCGAGCCAGTACGGAGTGCAAGCAGTTAGGCCTTTCCCATCCGGGCAGTGTTGTTGCAGTTGGCATTTGGGAAGGTTGGCTCATATTTGTTACATACTTTCTTCCTATGTACATACGTCTTTTTTCCACTGTGCACTAGAGCTGCAGAAAGAAACCATGAATCTGCTGGTGACTGAGGTTCATCTAGGCGCTGGACCAGAAGTGCACCAGTTTGGTTTCATTAGAAGCAACAGATTAGCATTTTAAGGCGTTAAAAAGGGAACGTTTTTATATTTTCTTCTCTCAATTTAATCTGAACAGGCCTGTACTACATTTTGTAGAAGGGTCCCATGGGGGAATTGTCTAGGTACGCCCTGTTCAGCATGAGTAAGCATGGTAGAGCCAGTCCCACCCTCTGTTCATTTCATAATGAATTTGTGTCTTTTTGTGTGAGTGATAGGACTTAATTTGCTCAGGAGTTGCTGTGATCCTGATATTTTAAATTTATAAGGCAGCTTTCTAAAAAGCTGTTGAAATGTTAATGTGTATTCAATGTATCTTTGATGTGAACTTAAAAGATGGTTTTCATAGAAGAAATTGCCATTGTCTGTGTCAACAAGAGGTTTCTCACCAGGACGCCTGTGACAAAAAGTAAATCCATTTATAAATTCTGTAACAAATGGCTAAATGCTGCAACAGCTGCATTATACGAGGCTTTTAGAAAGGATGACAAGGATTCTGTGGCAGCAGTTTGGAGGGACCTTTGCAGTATTTTAGGGACTTTATACCTTTTCAGTTGCAATACTTGTGAGGTTCATTTAATGTGTTTATTATTGCAATCTTTAAACATGCTTCAGTAAGTGCTCACGGTCACATAGCAGAGCTGTAGTCCTCATGGGTCCTTCTGGACTCAAATTGCAAAACAGAATTCACACAAATGTTCACCAAAATGTATTTTCTGACTTTTTAGGTAGTTGAGTTCTGTTGTGTTGATAGCAAAAGCTCAGTGTTCCCTGTGGAGCAGGCAGCACAATTGTCGGATGCACCCTAATTGTACTGCTTCAAGATGCCAAGGTAGATCCCTTCGTAAATTTTTTTTTTTTTTTTTCCTGGATTGAGTTGAACTAGCCAGTTTCCAGCCTCTCACTTCAGGAGGTTTGCTGGGAACTTTTGGCCCTGAACAGAACACAGAGCTGCGCCCTGGGACTGTGCTGGGGTCTGTCCCTTGGCAGCAGCCTCCTCTCCTGGGCATCGGTGCACACTCATGCGTTCACTGATCAAGGGCGATTTGCAGTCAAGAAGTGTGGGATATCAAAGAGCAAAGGGAAGAAAATAAGGGTAGAGGGAAAGCACCTTGGGGAAAGAGGCAGGGAATTTATCAGTGGAAGTAAAAAGCTCAGGGAGGGAAAGAGGGGACAAGAAAAGACAAAAAGGAGAAAATGGAAAGTGCAAAAGGATATCTGTCACTAGGTTAAGTGATAAAATCTGAGATCCTCAGTGCTCTGAAACAGCATGAAAGGGAATTTGTTCTCTGATATTCCCATCATGTGAATGTTAGTTATTCTCTTTTTGCAAACTGGACTTAAAAAATCCCAACGTTGCCTTTCCTTTGAGTCTTGCCTTCCTAGGAGCCTGGCACCAAGTCAGCTCAGTTTCCACTGAAATGTATGAAAGTTAATTGTGTACTTGGATTAGATTATTGCACTAATCACATTTTCTTACTAGTGTGTCCTTGGCCCTGCTTGCACTATCACACATCGCTCGCAAACAATACCACACATTTGATTCTTCAGAGCTTGAAAATGAGACGTATTTTTGGCTCTTCTCACAGTTCACAGACTTACAAGCCATGACAGCCCCTTCCCTTTGTTGAGCCCTGCTATTCATCTCAAACTGATCATGGTATATCATCACTGACTGGATCCCAAAAGCTGTGCATCCTCTGCCTTATCTTCATGTGTAGTGCAGAAGTCACAGAGTTAATGCTGCATGAGCTGCTCCGCAAGATTTACAAGGCAGGTGGGGGGGAAAGACCATAACCTGCAAGAAATAAATCTTTTTCTATCTGTCTCTGGTACAATCTCAGCAGCAGAATAAGCACATGACAAAAGTTCAGGAAATATTCTGTTCCGTCAAGTCACTGTTGCTTTTCACAGCTCTGCCTGGGGAGCAAGCTAAAAACCAGCATGAATGCTGTATGCATTCTGGTAACTGAGAAATTGATAGTTTTTTTCACAAGGTCAGGAATATCAGTCATATCGGTGCTAAATGACTACATGTTGAAGGGCTTTATTAAGCTGCCTTTCCTTACAGTTTGGTATATCCTCCCTTACGACACTCTGCCTTTTTTTATAGAAAAGAGTAAAGAAATTACTTTGCCCAGGGGCTAAACAGGGCATATAGCTTAGACTGCCCCATGCTTGGCTACGCTCCCAGACTGGTGCTTATATAGTTACTTGTAAGCGAGCCTGAGAGGTGTCATTTACAGACAGGAGACAGGGTAGAGTTCAAGAGAAGAGGACAGGACTTTACACCTTCCTAAACAGTGAATTTCATGCTATCCTTGCCATACTCCTCTTTCTGAGCTCTCTGTATATACATTATACATAACTCAGGTTTCCTTGTGGCAGTAAAATGGAATGGAAGTTTTTGGTACAGACCTGTGAACTGACATGAGCTTGCCCAGTATTTTTTGACTAAAAGTAGAAGACGAAGTTTGTATCATGTTTGTGTTACATAGCTAGTCTTACTAAGTTTGTCACTTATTGACCAGGGATGACAAAACTAGGCTGACTGATCAATTTGACTTGATCAAATAAAGTCTAATTCATTTTGTAGTAGAAAAAATATTTTAAACCACCATTGGTTGATACTCATGTCTATCTTGCTTGCAGGCTTCTCTTTTCAAAAGCATTGTAAAACAGTAATAGCTGTGCCAAGGAGTGCCTTTAGTCTTGTGTCCTGTCTCCTATATCTTTAGTGGTTGCTTGCCAAATGCACAATGAAGGGCAGAAGAACGGAGCGAGCACTGAATATTCTGCCTTCCTCCAGTGACGTGTGTCTGGGGGTGGGGGTTGGAGCCAGAGGTGGTGCTTCAGTATTTATTGCCTTTGAATATATTTTCCTGTAAAGTTGACAATTGTCCTCTTGAACATACAGATGCATGCAATTTTAGGATCCTAAATGCCGTGTAATAAGGACTTTCACAACTCGAGTGGAGAAATGTGTCCTTTTGTTCCTTTGAACCTGCTAATGTTGCATTAGCTGCCCCCCCCCCCCTTTTTTTTATTGCAAGAGGCAGTGAATAATCAGTCCCAGGTCATCTCTTCTGTCTAGTTTTGTAGATCTCTGTACTAAGCTGTCTCTTTTCCAGGCTGGAAAGTCCTAGCTTATTTAATCATAAAAAATCGTTTCTTTAGCTTTTTTGATAGCCTTGTCTGAAAACAGTTTAGGATAGGAAATAATTTTCCTTTCCAACTCCACTGAAGGGGGGAAAAAGAGATGCGTATGTGTGACCATGCATGCGTACGTACACTCCTGCCCTGTGCAGCATGGTGGTTTCATCCCCGAAGGTTAACTCCGTTGTAGGACTCACATGGTGCAACTGGCTGAGGGCAGACCAGAGCACAGAGAGCCCCATCGTGCAAATCCACTGCTGTCAAACGTGACAGCAGTTGTTTGGAAGATGTTTACAGGCTTTCTGCAGTGATAATGGGTAATGGCTCTTTGACTTACCTTCTGCAAGGCAGCATTGGAGATACTCCTTCTTTGTAGTGCTGCTCCTCTAGATGCTTAAGCAACTGATACTTTAATCTGCTCCTCAGTTAACACTGTTTGAAAAGGGCTTGGCACTTTTATGGGAAAAAGGATCCTGATTTGAGCTCAAAATATTTGCTGAGTGGTTTCTAAAAGGAGAAAACTTGTAGAAACATATTTGATTTATAGTTTGGTGAGACATAGTAGGCATGTTCAGGGGCCAGGTGTGGATTAATCTGTCAGTGTTTTGCCACTGTCGTAGGAATTTCCAACATGTGCCACCATGTTCTGTGCCCTCAGGACTCAAAAGGGATCACTCCTGGGTTTGGTTTCCCAGCTCAGATAACAGCACAAACATCTCACCAACAGACTGAGACCTACGCTGACCTACAATAGCATTATATAAGCAGTCACTTTAATAAAAGTAATAGGTCTATCTGTGCCTCATGATAAAATTATGCCCCATGCAAGGGGCCAGTGCAAATTTAGGCATGGTGTGAAGCCCTCAGTATGGTGAATAATGGAGTTGGGGCAGATTTCCACAAGTCGATGGTCTGTTCCTAACAGAAAAGCTATTTTCAAAATGAAGAACACCAGAGTACTTAGCATGAGCAAACCACTTTCTCTAACCTGCTTAGGCATAGCTGAATTGTTTTGGGTGGAGATTTCCGTAAAAGACAGGCGCCTGACACTGAGATTCTCACCTCGAATGAAGTATAGCAAAGCATCAAACAATTGAATACCATATTTTGTAGGGGGATGTGTAAGGAAGACTTAGCAGATGGCATTGTTAGCTCTGCTACTGATATGTAGTTTATTTTAACATGTTTCTGGCATCTTATATCTCTCTTCTGTCATGTGGACACTCTGTCTACCCACTCTGCTCTCACTACTCTTGCCATCTTCCAACAATTTTTCTCTCTTACACTAAGGTCCCAAAAACTACTGAAGTTTTTGAGTTTTGTTTCACAGTTATAACTGCAATCTCCTGACTACCATAATTTTCCTTTTTTCTCCTTTGAAATGTGATTTAATTTGGATGCTTAAGTCAAGCTTAATCATCTAGAAATGAACCTGGAAATTTTGTAAGGTGTACTTCGGTATTGCCCATGTTCTTTGGTTCCTGGTTTTGTGGAACAATTTATACTTTGAAATTCATCTTTTCAATGATTATGTGACATTTCTATTTATTTTTCCTGGTAGAACTAAAAAGTATAGTTAAAGAATAAAAAAAAAATTGAAAGAGTGAGAAAAATGCCTTCAGTTTTTCAAATTTCAAACAAAGCAAAGCTGGGTAGTAAGCTTGTATAAAACTTCATGCCATTGTTATTTCCTAAACTGGCTTGCTTATTCCTCTTTAATATACACATATCTCAGATTTGTTAGAGCCAGAATTGCTGGAACTGGTTATACTGTCAACACAGAGGTGTTACCCAAAATTACTCTCCCTAAGTCCATGTGTGGCAAGTGCAAACCATGCAAGCTGATTTCTTTTGTCTTTTATGCTCATTCCTGATGCTGGAGTCACACCACAAGTCAAGACAAGGGTCCGAATGGATTTCTGCTTGAGCTTCTTACTCCATGCTATGTGCCTCCGCATCATTTTTAAGCCGTGCAGAATCACTGGCACTCAACTTTAGGCACCTCATAAGGAGCAAGGGTGGGGTTTTGTTTTGTTTCTTTCCCCGAAATAAGTGCTTCATTGCCAGTGAAAGAATTGGGCCCATCTGTGCCTGGCTGCTCGTTCCCAAACCTTCACTGCTGCCTCGCACATGCTGGCACAAGCTTTTCTGCAGTCACACGGGAAGCCAATTTGAGGAACCAATTTGGCTGGAAGATACTCCTTCCCTCCCCCAGGGTTGGCTGTCAGCTGCTTCCCTTCCCTGGTCCAGCGTACCACCTGGTAGTACAGGCTCTTGGAGCAGGAGAGAGCGAGTGGCCTGGGAGCCGCCTCCTTCCCCTGGCATGGCCAGCTGTGCCTGCTGCAGCAGTTGACTGAACTGCAGTCAAGGAGAGATCAGTATCTCCAGATGGCAGATCAGTATCTTCAGATGGCAGATCAGAGCACCTCAGCTCCTTCCTTAGGGGCATCAGCTAAGCTCTTTGAAGTTAGAAGGCAAGAGTCCATGTCTTTACACCCAGAAAGCATGCCAAGGAGCCCAGGGAGAAGAAAAGTGGTAAAGCCCACCCAGAACAAGGAAGGCTTTGGGGCAACACTAGTGGCACGTGTCCATAGCACCCTGGGAAGCATTCAGTGGTGGGAGTTTTGACAACACTCTGCTGGGATTGTTAAAGAAGAGATACCAGGCTTGTTTGTAGAGATCAGACACAACAAATTGCAGCAAGGAAAGACTCCCTGCACTCCCTTGCTTTGATACTAGCAGGGAACCCACGAAGTGATTATCCAACCTGTAGCTATTGTATATACTATCCATCCTGCTTAATGCAAATACATTATTTTAGGACATGATTTGATTTACTGTTTAGGTTTCTTAGCTGTATCTTGATATGTTTAAGGAGATCCCTCATAGCATTGGATCCTTCATGGGCAACCAAGGTACCAAACTGAGCAAGGTCAGCGTAAATGAGGTTCTTGGGAGCCTGCCATAATGACAAAACCGCATCAGGCAGTTGTATCAAAACTCATTGCTGGTCCTGTAAGGGTGAAGAAGGGCTTTGCGAGCTGTGGATTGTAATTGCACCATTAATTTTATATTTGCATTGTGCAAGAGCAGTGGTGTGTACTCAGAAATCCCTTGCAGAGCCGATGCTGGCCACACGCACGGCAGCACGCAGAACGTGGCTCCTGAGTGGTGATGTCAGGATCGTGACCCTTCTCGTGTGCTGTAACATCTGGAGACTTTCACCAAGACAAGGCGTGTGAAAAGCGTGTCTGCGTGTCTTTTCTCCAAGTCCTGAAGCCACAGCATCTCTTGGCTGGCTGGTGAGAAAGGGAGAGAGAAGTTGTGAAATACGGAGGGAATTTTCCGTGTCACCAGTGAGGCCTCTGTCTCTGTGGCAGTCCCTCTTGTTTATTATATTACTCTTCTATCTGAGGGAAGAAGGGTGAGCTTACATATTATAAGTTAAAGGACCATTACTGGATATATCTGCTTGGAGATATTTTTTTTTTGGTAAACTAAGCTGATAATGTATTTCAGCTCCCTGTTGTTTCAGTGAAGATTAATTTGTTAAAGAGATCTGTGTGATTGCCTGGACACCATCAGATGCGATCCATGTTTTTGCTTACCTTTTCAAAAGAAACAGCTCTAAGAGCAGCTGGAGAAAGAAAGATTTTAATGTTTCTTAAATTACCAACAGTTTCTTCCTATTTTGAAATTAAAATAGTATTATTTGTATTTTTATTTGTCTTGGGCCTGACTCTCTGCTGTGCTGGGTCTACATGCAGTAGCTAATCATACATCCTAATACCATATCCTGTGCAGACATAGCAGAAGTTGTTTGCATTTTACTATGATGGCTCAAGTGACTCAGTATAGTATTGTCTTGATCACTGACATAAACAAGGTGACAGAAACACTGAAGTTCACCATAAACTCAAAACTTTGCAGATTTCGATGCTGACTTGGGCCTTAAATGGCCCCTGTGCAGTTTGCATATTCTCTCTGGAGATTGATCTTTCTGTGTGGTGCAGTACTGAGTGTTTCAGAGTAGGTGGAAGCAATCGAGATAGCCTCTCTAGGCATAATTAGTTTTTCCAAAGCCTAACTGCATTCCCTGTTCTAGTGTTACTTTTAGCCCAGCTATAAAAGGAGGGTGCTGGAAGTCACAGGAGGGGCCTTGCTAAGGGACTTCCAACTCAGTTTTGCAGGCCATGGGGCAAACCCTACACTTGCCTCGCTGAAGCCAGCAGGATTGCAAGCTGAAGAAGAATTTGTCTCTAGAGATGCAAATAAGTATCCAAGCTTGAAGTGCTGAGCTCAGCTTTCCTGAGGTTAGTCCAGCGCTGTGACCAGCATTCAGTGCTAATGAATGCTGAGGAAGGGCTTTTTAGTGGAAATCGTGTTGTTCTTTTGGTAGAGTCTTCACTGCAGTGTTTTAGGAGACAAAGCCATGTTTTTCACAGTCCGCAAGGTTCAACATTAACGGTTGATGTAAACCTGTCTGACTGTTCAGGATTGTTCTGGCCTCAAAATCAGTGATGAAGAGCAAAAATTATGGGCTTTTATTGATGAGTTTACTTCTTAGACATGCCAATAAGTGCAAGTAGGTCTGAAACGTTGCAACATGCTCTACAGACTGTTTGTTTGCTTTTGCCATCTAGTCTTCTTCCTCTGTTGTGAGCTTTTTGAGATCTAATCTTTTGCTGTAGCTTCTGCCTTTCTGTTGTGTTTCTTGAATGTCAACCTTCCACAGAAAGATTTTGGTCTTTCTTTTTATATGCTTTCATTAAAAAATAATTTTGTAGCTACCCGGAATAGCAAAGGTTGAATCTTCTGAAAGAACAGGCATTTGCTTCAGATGAGGGTTTTTTTGTCTGTTACTGACAGCTTGTGCATGAGTCTAGGCTAGTTCTTAAGGCAAATGCCAATTTCTCCAGGTTTTACTTTCTACCTTTTTGGAAAAACAGAATAAATATTACCTGTGGCTGTAATTCGGAAGAATTGGTGTAACTTATTTCAGTTGAATAACCACATGTGTGTATTTGTAGGTATATGTCGCTGAAATCTTACCTTCTTATCTTCTTATGTAGAATTATTTAGCCAATCTCCTGCTATAGCTCCGGGCCTCCCTGACGATCAGTCAAGCACTTGGCCAAGTGTCTGTTTCACCAAGTAAGGCAGCTGGCCTCCCTCAGGCCGTGGAGTTTGTGTGAGGCTGTCTCTTGCTGTCCAGACTTGGAAACGGCTTCGAATCTCCTACCGTTGAGATCAGCTTGCACCGAGCAGCCATTGCTCGCTGGCTTGGACGCGTCCCCTCGCCCCACTCCACGGCTCTGCGTGGTGCGAGGCGGCAGTGACCGCTGCGCAGAGCTGTGGCGGGTGTCCGGGGGCAGGCGGCGTCTGTCCGAAGTGGGGGGACGGAGCGACCCCTGCCTGCGTGGGAAATCAGACACCCTTCTCGTGCGGGGACCGGCAGCTCTGACCCCCAGTCAGGCAAAAGCAAACCTCTCGTTGCAAGTACAGCTCTTTGGGATACAAAGAGTCACAAAATCTAGATTTATTTTTAGTATCTGTTTAGCAGTTGCTTTCTATAGCATGCATTTAAAAAGAAGCAGCTTCCAAGTATAGGTGTCGTTAGGATTTATAGTTCATGGCTTTGTTTTTCTGTCTTCTTTCTGCATGGCTTTTTCTTCCCTTTTTTTCCTCTGCGTTCTTCCGCCTACTTATTCTGGGCTGCTTGTAGCTCAGCGTAACATCTGAAGTGACTGAAAATACAGGGATATTTAAAGGTTAGATGAGCGGTTCAGCACTATAAATCTCGAGGTAAAGATTCTGCAGCCGTCTCTGACAAATTCTATTGAAACACGGGCCGTAATGTATAATTCATCTCACCTTTCCAAACTTGCACTGGCCCTGCAGGGCCATCAAGATTTAGCATTTGCTTAAATAAACTGAGACAGTATGATTTAGTGTACAATCAAGAATTGGATCTAAGTAAAAGCATTACATTTCACAAGGTAACTCTTGCTGTAACAAAAGCTGTCTGTGCAGCAAAAGAATGGGAATAATTAAGAAGACTTTCTGAACCTAGTTAGAATTGTAATCAAGAAACATAGTATACTGTGGGAGATATGCTAGGTTAGTCATCATAAACGTTAGTTTTTCCCTCTTCAGATATTACTTTATTGTTAAAATCTGATCAAACGTGTGATTCGTCTTTTATTTCAGCAGATCTTGTTTTATTTAAGTACATTACTGACAATGAGCCAAAGCTGGTTAGTATTCCTTTCATTTTCTTTCACATATCGACATTGCACATTAGCTGCTTTAAATCAGGTGTTTGCATTTACTTCTTGCCTTAATATTTTCTCATTCTAGTCTTACCATTCAGTCTCTGTTTTCTTAAATTATATCAATGTATCCTTAGACATTTCTTAATTTACATGACAAAGAAAAATACTATCCATAACACTTCAAATTTAAGAGACCTGTAAGACAGTGTATTTTATTTAAAAAAAATCACAACTAGCAAAATCTCACAAACAGTTTCTATATATTACTGCTGAGAGTGTCTCAGACTTCTGTGAGCAATAAAAAAATTTACAGTTGATATATGTCCATAGGGATTAGGATCTAACAGTTTGTACCATGGGAAACTCCACACTTAGTATGATGGTGAAAACCTGGATTTCAAAAATGCAGGAAAATTCAAAGGTCCTTCAGAAATGGTATGATAAGAACAAACATACGCTTATCGTAGATTACTAAAATTCTACATTTAAAAATTTGGAAAATATTGCTATCAGAGTCTTCCTGTTGAAAAACAAGGTAACATCCTTCTTTATGAAAGCACCATGTGGCATCATGATAACTTCTATGAGACTTCCTTAAAGACACATTCCAAGGCAGTTTCTTAGAGAAATCTAAATATTCTGAGCAAAATTGGTAAACCACATGGGATGTGAAACAAGGCTGCTGACGTTAAATGTAGTAGGAAATTATAGAATAACTTTCTACCCAAAACTAAACTGGATCTCACTTTTGTCTCTCTCTTGCACTTGTATAAATCCATTTTACCTGCTGATGTTGATTCATACAATAGTAAAACCAGTACCAATTAGAGAGGAATTTTTCACCGAAGTGGAACAATTTGCTGAAGTAAAACTTAATATCATCACTCAGGAGTGTTCTGACAGGAATTATCCTCATAGCTATTTCTGTTTATTGTTTTAAAGACAAGACTAACCCTCTTGCACTCATGATGTTTTTCTGTTCACCTGTAGAGGGGGTGAATGAATCACTTAATCCCACGTGCCTCAGTGTGCCAGAAATGTAGTTTGCGTCATTTTGTATAATTACAGCTTGTTGCTGAGGAAATGGTGTCATTATATCTTTATTCTTGAGACCTGTCTGAGTAGCAAACTCTTTCTCTTACTGCGCAGGGGTGTAGATGGAATCACAGTTGCCAAGACGGTAGTCAAGATGCAGAAATCTGACTAAATGGATGCAAGTGATCTGTGGGCTGTTGTAAGCTCAATTTTCTCTTAGTAAGACATTGGAGCAAAATCAACAGAACGACTGCCAGCTTAAATGGTGCATTTGTTGGCACTTACAGAATAGCAGAGGGGCACTGAAAGAAAAATGAAGAGAACAAGGGAAGTTGGGTCAGAAGTGAGGTGACACACGATCGCTGTGGGAGATGAGTTCTGCAGTACCTACTCTCAGACTTTCCAAAGCTAGACTGTCTCCAGAGCAGGAAAGGTGTATCTCATAGTGATACCTAGTGTCAATCTATAGCACGTACATCACTGATTAATACCTGCCTTTAGCAACCTGAATGTAAATGGCGCTTTCTAACTGACTGGCAATGCAGTGTCTGACATTAAAGCAAGTTGTTGGTGCCAGGATTTTCTGAGTAATCATTTTGGCTTTGGCAACTGTTCTTCCTTCCCACTTTCTAAGCTCAGTTGGGGTTTACTTAACGAACCTCTCTTCTTCCCCTGTTTTCGCACAGCAAAAAGCAGAGAAATGCATACATCACAATAGTTTTAGGGAGATTATGTATGGTTGTTTGAATGACAGCTTGAATGAGGGCATGTACAAAGCTCTTAATGTATTGTGTGTTGAATGTGCAGAACCTGCTGACTTTAAGTGTGTGTTGGAAAGCTCCTAGAGGAGAAGGAAGTACTATTGTAGATGGTATGTAAGAGCATTTTTCGACTGACATGTGTTTCTCTGATTGTTTTAATGAATCATTAGGCATACCCTTATTGACAGTGACTATTAATCCTTTGTTAATCTAAATAAACCATGAAAACTGTGTTGCTTGAATGTCAGGGAATGAGCCCCTCCTTGGCACAGCATCCTTAAAGTCCATGCTTTTGCCAGAAGTGCAGTCTTCTTAGGCATGCTAAAGACTAATGTAACAGTAATTCTAGAGACCTAGATTGGTCTTTAATTAACTTGAATGTTTGCTCTTTGTTTTGTCCAGTCAGGAAATGGCTGTGTTTTCAAATTAAAAAAATCAGGGCTTCCCTCTAAAGTCCTCCTATGGTTATTTGAAAAGACTAGGTTATGAAAAGACATTGGAGGAATGTGGGAAACAAACTGAGTGAGAAAGGCCCATTTCTTAATAGTGATCAAACGTCAAATATATCTCTGGAGCCTATATTTCAAGTACTGAGAAGAAAAGCCCCCACCACCTCTGTCTGAGACTCTTCCCTAACTAAGCTCTGAAGCCCAGGCCTGACAGCACGGGGTTCTCACAAAGAGGGAACAGGTGTTAGAGAAAGTCAAGTTCAGCAGAGGATACATAAAACTTAAATCGGTTTTGGCAGTCTGTCAGGAAAAAAAAAGATATTTCCTTTATAAATCTGTCCACTGTGCTTTTGAATATGATTATTTTGTCCAAATCTCCTCTGCAATAGTAAAATAAGGATGAGTCTGGAGGCTTACTTCAGGCCACTCAGCGCCGTGCAGATGATCAGAAGATTCTTTTAGGCTCATAGCCAGATCACAGGAATAAAAGCTGAAGGAAAATATGTATTATTCTGTTAAGCTCAACTCTCTTCTGAGTCACGAGTGCTCCCCGTTTGCGTGTTCTCTAGTGCTTTGTTCATCCTAGCGCTGAATCGCCAGTACTTCTGGGGGAGATGTTTTTCCACTGCTAACTTAATTCCATCAGTCTAATATCATTGGCATGATTTCTCTCTCGTTCGGTATTTACATCGTCCTGAATTTCAGAGTAAGTTAAAATGTATCCAGCTCAGCAACTTTCCTATTTTGGGAAGAACATCAGATACTCCCTGTTTGTAACTTTAAATGTGTCACGTACATTTCCTTTCATGTGCAAGAGTCCAGCTGGGATCCAAAGCATGTATGTAAGTTGTAGCCTTGAGAACTGCTTGGGACTCTGGTTGGTTGGTTATTTTTTTCAAAGAAAACTAGTTTGTAAATTAGCGAGATTTTTACATGATATATCAGAATATTGGCTTCACTTCTGACAATGAAGAGTGGAGATTGTTGCTTTATAAATACTATTACAAGGACAATCCTGGTAGGTCTACAAGAACTCCACTTAAGTGGGGGACAGAACTGTTGTTGCAGTCATTTTCCTTTTGAAACCCACTAGAAAGGATGCTTTTACAAGAACACTGCAAAACTGCAAAGACTCAGGTTCTTGCTAAGTTTGAGGATAAATAGAGTGGAAAACAATACTTTTATTCTTCTCTAGTTTGTTTTTAAAATTTCACTGGATCTTCTTTGAAGCTGGTAACTCATAGTTCATGATTCATTGCAATAATAAAGCTCTGAATTACTGAACAAGTAAACATCCTTGCTACAATAATAAAACAGACACTCTAAGAAGCACAGGAGAAATACTGCATGCCAGAATGTTCTAAAATACTCAAATCAATTCAGTCTTCTTTGGGACTCAAGAAAAGACACTATGGTCCAGGTACGCAAAAAGAGTGAAAATACAGTATAAGCCCCTGTATACTTCACCGTCTCTGTTAAGGTGAAATTAGATGGTTCTCATGATGAAGAATTTTGAAGAATCAGCATGACTTTCAGTCTTCAGGTATTCAAAGCCACATATAATTTCCAGTCATCACTGTCACTGATCAGAGTACGGGAAGTAACTTCTTGGATTGCTTTGAGGGCTCAACCTTTGTTCGGTGCGTGTGCCCTTGTTGTGTCAGGTTGATCTTGTAGCAGGACTTCTCAGACGAATCTCTAAATGACAGGTCAGTAATGTCCCTTGGAGTTTTCACTCCAGATGTGGAAGGTAACAAATGATACTCCTAGTAACAGCCTCTGGATGTTTTTTGTCTCCTTAGTTTTTATACTGATATATGGTGACTGTATCAGGGAACTTCCCTGTGGACTGAAGAACAAGACTGCTGCTGACTTTTGGGAGTTTCCTTCAAAGACATTCAGATAGTTGTTCTGTGGATAGAACTGGCATTTTTCCTTCACTTACTTCACTTGACTAAAAGCCACACCAAAATTCTACTACTTCAAATTTCAAAAGGAGATTGATGATTTGTACTCCATGAAAATCTCTGTAGAGTACGAGGTGGGATTTTTCTGTCATTTATGCCAGTGTTAATGCACATAAATCAGGCAGACATTATTTTGAAGAACGGTTAAAATCTGCAGAAGCCAGAAGTAGCCTGAAAGTTCAACAATGGGAAGTACAAGAATTTACAGATTGACTCTGGTCTCCCAAAAGCAGCGTGAGTTAAAAGGACCAAATGTCAAGGCCAGATTGAGGGCCAGTATCTTTGTGAGTTACTTCATTCAAATGTAACGAGGGTGTGGAGGGGGAATAAATAACAGGAAACATCAGGATGCATTTGTGCATAACCAGCACTGTTTCGATGATGAAATACAGAGTTTGGGACATAGTGTCATTGATAATTGACAATACACAGCTGCATCTGTCTAATGAAACCTGGCAAATTCATGGCCCTGCTTTTACGTAGTGCTGATTATAGTGGACCTAATGATTGAAACCTTGTTAGGTTTGTGAGGAAGACCTCAGTCTTTCTGTTGCGCTGTCATTATTCTGCAGGTCTCCTTAAACAGAGGTGCACTACGTCATTGCTTGCTGGTTTCTTTTCACACTGTTCTTACAGCCACCCGCTTTCTCCTCCAGTGTCTTACCTCAGTATATCTTTTGGGTGATCCTGGATACATGCAGTTTCTTCTCTATGCTATCAGGATATGTATGCGCCAGACCAAGAAATTGTCATCTTCACTATTTAAACTGAGTGACAGAGTGATTGCAGATTTGCATCAGCTCCCACGTTTCATTTACAGTTTGTTAATATTATGTTTCTTCTGCCTTTACCTCAAGTCTTTGGCTAACCTTTTCTGTCTTCTCCTCATACACACTTATTGTGCTTTTCTTTCCAAACACATCATCTTCTTTTCGCATCCTTTTTTCCTCCCGTGTCTTTGTCCATCTTTATCTTGCGCTCCCTGTTTTTGCTCCCTTTGTCCACTCCCACTGCAGACATTAGCTGTGCTGTAACTTTCCCTTTGTAAAAACACTCTCCATATTGTTCTCACTTTGGCACTTGTGTTGTTTGCTTTCCTAAGGCCGCTGTGCAGCCGTCTGCTGCCGCCTGACGCAGCGATGCGCTCACTGCAGCACCCTGCCCGCCGCCGGCCTCCGCTCGCCCTCAGCTCGCCCTCAGCTGCCTCTGCCTGGCTCTGGCGCTGGAGGCTTGGTCCCCCCTTGTGCCCTGGGCAGACCAAAGCATGGCTGTCCTGTGTGAGTGCTCACGCCAGTGCTGCTGAAGTGCCCCCTCTGCACAGCTTCTCGTTTATAGGAAATGAGCTAATGTTGAAATAAGGGAGGTAAGTTGTCAAATTTAGCCGGGACCATCAAGGTGTGCCCTAGCGTAATGTTGCCGTGAGGGTAATTGTAAAGCTGCAGTTCTTAACCTGGGTTCACACCTAACAGTCTTACTCCCCAGATCCTCTGAGTATTTTCCTCTTAGAGTTTGGGGAGGTGAGTGTCAGCTTGGAGCCCGGTTTGAGGATGCCGGATTATACTTCAGCTTGTCTTTCTGGAAAAATGTTGGTCCTGGTTCTGAGCGCCCATCTCTGGTGGGAAGCTGGCAGCTTCTGAGGGGCTCTGTCTCAGCTAGGACATCCCCTCACCACTGCACGGTGGCTTTATTGTGCTGCATGATGGGTTTGCTTTTAGGCAGCTATTAACTTTGAACTGGGCTTCTGACTGGAAATGGCTAGTACATGTGCAGGAGAAAGAAGGATGTTGGAGATTTTTGTCAGTACTGTAGAATTTGTTTGCTCTGAGAAGGGCATGGAAGACCTCTGGTGATGTTTGTTTATTGCACATGCTGTTTGCCCACAGGACCTCATTTGTGCTTCTGTATTTCCTCGTATGCCGTACCACATAATGTTAGTCAATACTGAACATCTACAGCAATGGCCATAACAGATAAAAACATTATTCAGAATTATTTTTATACATACTTTCTTGAAAATGTAATTTCAATTTGAGTTACAACTATATAAGCAATTAAGAGATAATTGGAAATGGGTTTGTTACATTAACTGCCTTTCATTTACAAATACTGTGACCTCCAGCTCTGCTTCCCTTTATACGTTATGCGTGTGGGCAGGCCAGTTGATACAGCTTGCCTGTAGCAGAAATCATGTGATTCCACCACTGCACATGGGAGGGCATGGTTTGGATAGCACATGCCAAAGACCATGGAACATGGCACATGTCCACATCCTTGCTCATCCCTGTACTGCCTCGTGCACAGTAGTACTTAGTAATGCTGCATGATTGTTTTTCCCCCAGTCCTGAGCTTTATTTACTTAATTTTTGTGTGTACCCTTGTGGACACCACATCAGTGAGCCACGTCGATTTCTGTTCTGTGGATGCTCAGTAGCACAGAGAGTGGGGGAAACCAGCACAGCCATTGGACTTTGATGCTGTGGAAAAGCTCTGCTTCTGCAAGACTTTTATTCTTTTAACTATATCAATCTCACTTGACAAAAAAGGGAGATGTTTGTTATGAAAGAGAACAACCTGAAGGAGAAGAGCCATTGCCTCTTCATTCAGTGTTACCAAGCTCCAGGATTGTGGTTTTTTTATTTTTTTGTTCATTGATTACGTTGCAAACTTGCTAAAAAATCCTTCTGGTGTTCCCCAAAACACTGTGCACACCCCCCATCTGTTATGCGGGGATGCCTACATGTTATTGCTCAAAGTAGCAGTCACCAAATTAGTCTTCAGTGGAGAGGTGAAAACATATTCCTCTTTCATGTTCCTCAGCAAAATGCCCGTATTTATCAAGAACTATTACAATATTTAGACTTACTCCATGGGCAAAATATTCTCTTATGCAGCATTTCCCTTCAGTTTTCACTGCGATATAGTGTCTTAGAGTTACTAAACTTAGCTTTGTTTCTGTTGAGTACTTTATGCAAAAGGATCTTATTTATTACTGATATGAAAGCAATTATCTTCTTTTCCCCAAAAAGTTGTTCCAGAACTTTACTGTTGGCCCTTCACGGACAGGTTGTACCTAGAGCAAAAGCTGAGTCAGACTAGCGAGCAGCCTGATGAGGAAGGGACCTGGTTGTTGTCTCCACTTACGGCATCCCGCTCTCCGTATATGTGATGTCTGACAATTTATTAGTACTAGACTGTACCTATTTGAAATATCATCCACTGACAGCAAATGTTGTTCATTTTGCTGCGCAATTTGAACGAATCAGAATTTCCTGGTACCAGAGAAATCAGCCTACCCTTATTAAAGTAAATTGCCCCACATTTGTTGAGCTTGGTGGATTCAGGAGCAGAACCTAATTGATAGAGCATTCACTTCCAGTGTACAAACTTGAGCTACAGTAAATAACACTCCAGGTCTTCATAACTGTTTCCAATTTAAAATGTAGTTAATTCCCCTGTTTACATTTCCATTTCCATCTTTCTCTGTTATGCTCTAGCAATGACGCATTGTGTATGCTTTGAGAGTAGATTATATGAAGATATATACTGTTGCATAAGGTTTCTTCTATCATTGATTTGCATATCGGATCATGTTATTCTTCTATAAGTTTAAGTTTGCTCTAGGTTTGCTAGGTATCCTAAATTCTGATAACTGATAATTCTACATAAACCTTCTAAAATTACCACAACCAGAAATACTTCCTTTTGTTCAGCAAAAATATGTCCTCTTTTTTTTCATTTTCTGTTTAGTTAGCTTGATTTTTTGGGATCATTCATATCCTCATTATTATTTCACCTACCTAAGTCCCATACTAGTAAGAGACGTTTCTGTACAACTTGTGTACTGCTCCACCATTGCTCCCACAGAAGTACGAGAGCTCTAGTGGCAGTAGGACTTTCCCCAAGGTGATGATAACCTATTTTGTTACACCCCAGTTATAAACTTCAGTTTCTTACTCTTCCACACTCAAGGCTAGCTCTCTTTAAAGTTAGATTTTATTAGAGGGACTTTTAAGCAAAAAAACCAAGGGAACTTAATCTCTAAAGGAATTAGCTCTAGATTTTAGGATTTTTTTTGTTTTAAAGTCCATCTTTATATAACTTCCAGTTACCTGCAGTTACAGTACCATATTCCCTTTTTAAAGATTAAAGAATATATAGCATTGAAACTGTGCTAAATGGAAAACTGCAGGCTGGTGACCCACAAACAAAT